>MU674588.1:55337-72931 GCA_026770625.1 Nicotiana glauca
TACCTCGCGGTTCTGGAGAGCAGTGCAGCAGGAGTTAGGCACTCGAGTGGAGTTGAGCACAGCATTTCACCCCCAGGCGGACGGACAGTCCGAGCACACTATTCAGATTTTGGAAGATATGCTCCAGGCGTGCGTGATTGAGTTTGGAGGGTCATGGGACCATTTCCTGCCACTGGCGGAGTTTTCTTATAACAACAGCTATCATCCCAGCATTCAGATGGTGCCGTATGAGGCCTTATATGGTAGGAGATGTAGATCTCCAGTGGGTTGGTTCGAGCCGGGTGAGACCAGGTTATTGGGTACAGAGATGGTTCAGGATGCAATGGAGANATATGGTTGGTCAGCGGGTTTTACTTCGGGTCTCGCCTATGAAGGGCGTCATGAGGTTTGGAAAGAAAGGGAAGTTGAGTACGAGATTTATTGGGCCTTTTGAGATATTGAGGCGAGTTGGGGAGGTTGCTTATGAGCTTGCCTTACCTCCCAGCCTAGCCGGAGTTCATCCGGTATTTCATGTTTCGATGCTCCGGAGATATCATGGTGACCCGTCGCACGTGTTGGATTTTAGTTCAGTCCAGCTGGACAAGGATCTATCTTATGTTGAGGAGCCAGTGGCCATTTTGTATAGGCAGATCAGAAAGTTGAGGTCAAACAACATCGCTTCAGTGAAGGTCCAGTGGCAGGGTCAGCCGGCTGAGAAGGCGACTCGGGAGACCGAGCGGGATATGCGCAGCCAGTACCCTCACCATTTTGCTACATCAGGTATGTTTTCTATGCTCGTTCGAGGATGAACGAATGTTTAAGTGTAGGAGGATGTAACGACCCGGCTGGTCGTTTTTGGAATTTACGCCCCGATTCCCCATTTACTATTTTCCCTAAGTTCATTTCTACTATTTTGGTTTGCCAGGACGTTCGGTATTAGGATTTGGAGTGTTTTGGGACACTTAGTCCTTAAATGAGAGCTTAAGAGTTGAAAAATGGTCCGTATTCGGAGCAGTGTGAAAACGACCTCGGAATGGAAATCTGATGGTTCCGTTAGCTCCGTTAGGTGATTTCGGGGTTGGGAGCACGTTCGGAATGTAATTTGGAGGTCTGTAGCTCATTTAGGCTTGAAATGCCGAAGTTTGAATTTTTGAAGTTCCGGTCCAATAGAGAATTTTTTATCCGAGGGTCGATTTGGGATTCCGGAAGTTGCTGTAACTTTGTCATGTCATTTTGGATGTGCGTGCAAAATTTCAGGTCATTCGGACAAGGTTTGGATAGGTTTTTAATCAAAAGTGTGTTTGGTTAGAATTTGAAGTTCATAGGCTTGAATCTTTGATTAATTCATGTTTCCGGCATTGTTTTAGGTGGTTTAAGGATTTGAGCAAGTTTGAATGATGTTATGGGATATGTCTGTAGGTTTGGTTGGGGTTCCGGGGGCCTCGGGTGTGTTTCGGATGCTCAATGGAGCAATTTTGAAGTTAAAATTCATAGCAGAAAATTTGCAGGTCTGATGTCCTTCTACGCGTTCGCATAGAAGGCATCGCGTTCGCGAAGCTTTAATCTCTTCCCTCATCGCGTTCGCATCAGCATCTATGCGTTCGCGTAGTGTATTTTTAGTAGGTGTCAGTTTTCTTCATCGCGTTCGCGATATCCTTCCCGTGATCACGAGGCTTAACCTGATTCTTCATCGCGTTCGCATCCTATCTTCCGCGTTCGCGTAGGCCATCGAACCCAGGACTTTGGGTTCACGTCTATGCCTTCGCGGTCGCGTAGGTCAATTTTGACCCCTTATAAATTTCTTCTTCGCGAGCGCGTGATAACGTCCGCGTTCGCGATGGTTTGAAAGCCTGGGCAGACAAATTAAAAGTCCCATTTCGAGGGTTCACCATTTTTATAATATTTTGACTTCTAGAGCTCGGTTCTTGGCGATTTTTGAAGAGATTTTTCACCTGGGCAACTTGGGTAAGTGATTCCCACTCGATTTAGACTACATTAAATGAATCTACTCTTAATTTTACCCTTTAATTTCGTGTTTTTGAATGGGAAGTGGGTAAAACTTCTTAGGCCTAATTGTGAGGATTTGAGGGGGCATTTGAACTCCAATTTGGGAGATTTTTATATGGTTGGACTCATGAGAGTACGAGGGTTCTAAAAATGTAGAAATTATTCGATTCCGAGATGATGGTTGGAGGGGCATTTTGGTCATTTTACCTATTTTCACGCCCTAGCTTTAGTTTTAATAGTGGAATCAGTTGTTTGCAATATTATTTACGATTTGTAATTGAATTGAATAGATTGGAGCCATTTGGAGTCGGATACTCGTGGAAAGGGCATTGTTCCCTAGGTTATTTTGTACCGGTTCGAGGTAAGTGGCTTGTCTAACCTTGTGTGGGGGACCTCTTCCCTTAAGACTTCTTGTGTGTTGATTTACATGCCTTGTACGCGAGGTGACGAGCGTGTACTTGTGCAATTTGTTGAAAATCCACTTTACTTGAAATGTTCAAACTGTATTTTCTCCGTTATTTGACTGACTTCAATGCAAGATTAAAATTGTGTTAGTTATAAAAGCATGACTAGATAGAATTTACTGCTTAATTGCTTAATTGCCTTACTTGAGATTTACGTAAAGCATGTTAGGCCAGAATTTAACTGTTATTTCTATTTGTGTATTTCATTCTCTGAATATGTTCCCCGATTTGGTTGTGTTTTTACATTGGGACTACGGGTTCAATTCCCGGGAGATCCTTGCTATTGATATTATGGACTACGGGTTCGATTCCCGGGAGATCCTTTGCTACTGATATGATGGACTACGGGTTCAATTCCCGAGAGATCCTAGATATTTAAATGAGATGGACTACGGGTTCAATTCCCCGGAGATCCAATGGACAGTTGAGGAATACTTGTTGTGTTATTTTCCTTACTTAGCTTAATTGTCATTGACTTGTAGCTTCTATCCTGTTTTATTGTTATTTCAGATAAATTCCTAATTTACACTGCTCATTATTGTTATTATATTTATTTCTCAGTAGGGCCCTGACCTTCCTCGTCACTACTCAACCGAGGTTAGGCTTGGCAGTTACTGAGTACCGCTGTGGTGTACTCATGCCTCTTCTGGGCATGTTTTTCATGTGCAGATCCAGGTACTTCTGGTCGGACTTTCTATCAGTGATCCAGGCGATACATTCGGAGGCTTGAGGTATATTCTGCCGCGTCCGCAGACCGAAGAGTCTCCTTCTACTCTAGCTTATAGTTAGCAGTTCCATTTCATGTGTTCAGCTGTGTAGACATTTCTGGATGTTAGAGCAGTAACTTATGTTCTTTTAGCCTGTGTTGCCCGTGGGTTTCCGGGTCTTTGGGAGAGTTTTAAATTGCTAAGTGTTAAAGTGTATGTGCCAGGTGGCAACTATACTCATTGTTTACATTATTCAGTTTTGATTACAAATTCTGCAGATTGTTATTACTTCCGCAACATGTTAGGCTTACCTGGTCGCGAAGACCGGGTGCCGTCATGACGTGTTCACAATTGGTAAACTAGGGTCGTGACAAAAGGACTCCTGGGAGCCGCAATTTGAAAGAGCAAAGAGGTGGAGGAATTCTGGGGTCATTTAGGGTTTTTGGCCAGACCTTTGATCCAAGATTCGAGCCATGCGATGGGGATTCGAAGAACACTGGTTGGGGATTTAGGATGGGGAGGTGAAGGAGAATCTATGGTGTTATTTTTAGGGTGATTGGAGGTGGTGCCGCCACCGGAGAAACTGTGGCAGCGCTAGGGTTTCCAATTTCTATTGGATTTTTGAGGAGCTCTGGCCGGAGTTGAGGGAAAGTGAACGGGGATTTGGAAAGAGGGGGTGAGGAGATGACTTGGTATAAATTTGGGCACGATTGGCCGTCGACCGCCGCCGTGGGCGATTTTCGATGGGCGGCGGACGATGGTTTAGGGCAGAGCTTGGTCGGAGCTTTCAAGGGGTGTGAGAGAGATGGCTGGGGGTTCTAAGAGGGGGAGTAGGTCATGTTTGGACATAAATATATTTATGTGATCCTCAGTTCCGAACCGTTGGATCTTCAATGATCTAACGGTTGTGATTGAATATGCCCAAAACGGGGTCGTTTGGTTTCGGGGGGCACTGGACCAGTTTTTTGACGGATCTTGGGCCAGGTTTCTGGGTGAAATGGGCCAGTTTTGGACGGGTAATGAAGAGGATTAATTGGGCTAGAGGCAATTTAATAAGAAAGAGCCCAAAGTCAGCCTTGCTTATTTTTTTTTCTTTTTCTTTTCGTTTTTTTCAATTTTTCTTTTCTTGTCAAATTGAAAATAAAAAGCCTAAATTAACTCTTAAAACTAAATTATCTTAAAAAATACTAACTAATTTTAAATAATAATTATTACAAATAATTAAAAATCAAATTTTAAAGGGAAACTACCAAAAATTCAAAAACAAAAATTGAAAAGTGCAAAAAATAAATTATTTTTTGTGATTTTATTCTATTTTTGTTAGAATTAATTAACTAATTATCCTAAAATATAAGATTGGATCCTAAATACAAATGCAATGTATTTTTGTATTTTTTGATGAATTAAATAAATTAAGCATGCACACAAAAATGCAAACAAGCACGAAAATTATGCAATAATTCAAATAATTAAAAGAAAAATTCTAATTTTGGGAGTTCTGTAGGAGCAATTCATGCGAGGGAAAAATTACGTGCTCACACACATAAGTCAACATCCGGTTGACTTTTCCAACTTAGGCTTTCTTAAAAGAGACTAAGTGGCTCAAACCTTCTCAAAACCTTTCCGAACCCGAGCCAACCAACCCGGTCACATATAAAACAAATAAATAAAGCAATAATAAGCAGAAATAGGAGAAACAGAAGGGTAACTCATGAAACGACCAGTCGGGTCGTTATACTCTGTAATCGTTTTCTTAGATTTGTTGTGCTCCATCTTCACAACAATTAGAGTTCAATATCAGAAATATTTTCTTCAAGTTTTCTTCCTAGCACTTGTCAGGTACTACAAAAGAAATCTTGAAGACAAGTTAATCAATAAAAAATAAAGAGAAAAAAATAAAAAAACAAAAGCTAATTCCTGAATTAGCACCAAAAACTATTTTGAATACTATTAATTATCAATCCCCCGCAACGACGTCAAAATTTGACAAGCACAAAATACAACACGGAATTAATGCTTGCTAGCCAAAGATAGTATAGCAAAATATCATCTTCATAGGGATTGAATTTAAAAAAAATATTCAAGTAATTTCTAGTTTATTTGCTATTCGGGATGATCAACACTTTGATTTGGAATGGTTACGAACTAAAATTAAAAAGAAATTAAAAATTTATTACAGAAAACTAGAGAGTAGAGAAATGAGTTATTATCAAGACAAAGAATATGGGTTTCGACATGATAGGTGCAAGACTGCTATCCTGAATTTGACACAGTTAAATTTCACTCTTAAAGTTCTATCAATTCTCAAGAATTCAATAGGTGATTAGCTTATATTTTTTATTCAGACTCATCTCTCGATTAAACCTAAACCTTTCAAATAAACTAATGTGAGGAGCAAGGAAATCTACAAGAAGTTCATTGGTGGGAATGATTTAAGAGAAACTTCTTGAGAATATTTCTCAATCTTAATATAGATGATAACTCAAAAAGCTCTCTTGATTACTTCAAAGAATCACCCAAAATAAACTAAGTCATACACAATATTAATATTCAATAAGATGTTCCTCGTTTTGTTAAACAATATAAAGAATAAAATCACAACAAATATTAAAGCTCCTCCAATAAATTCTAGCAATTAAACAGTAGCCAAATCCATAAACAACAACCAAATCACCAAATTATGTCAAAACCGAAGGTAAGCTACTCCATAATCATGATAAAATTCATCACAAATAAGTTTAAGAATATAGAAAACATTAATCCAACATTACAATCCGAACTCGCATATTGAATTGGTGGAGGAATGATAAATTTTTGTGTCGTAAAGCCTCCAACGCTCTCCAAAAGCTCTCTCAATGAAAAAGTCCTTTAAAATTGTATTTTTGGTGCATTTATATTATGTAGGAATGATTTTAGACAGAACTACCTGTTCCAAATCGAAGTGGAAGAATTGGACAGCAAAAATACACAAGCGCAGCACGCATGTTCATAACTAGGGATTTTGCCATGTTTTATACTCCTTCTTGCTTACGTTTTGGTTATAAAGTTAAAAATAGTCCCAAAAGGCTCATACGTGTGCTTGATTTCAGGTTTGATCGACAAAGTGACTAAATATCAAGGATCGACTCAAAAGGGAGTAAAACCTGCTCAAGTATCAAAGACAAGGCAAACTGAGGGCAAAAAGGCCTAGTGCGGCCGCATTCGACTTTGTGAGGTTCGCACTAGATAGATTCAGACAGTATGTTTTAAGGCAAAACATCGAGTGCGGCCGCAGTCCAATCTGTGCAGTCGACACTAGGTAGATTCAGAGAGTTGGCAAAACTAGGCTTCAGGCAATGTGGCCGCCGTTCATATTGCGCGGTCCGCGGTGAAGGCTCCGCGGCCACACGACCACTTTGTGCAGCCCACAAAGTAGAGATTTAGAGAGTTGAAATTTCCATATTCCAAGCCTTTGCGGTCCGCAAAGTAGAGATTCAGAGAGTTGAAATTGCCAGATTTCAAACTTTTGCGGTCCGCGGTCGTCTTTGTGCAGATCGTGCTAACTAGCTCCGCGGCCGCGGTTCATTCTGCACAGTCCGCGGAGCCCAACTTCAGAGAGACAAGTTTTGAAATCCAAGAGCCTTGTACAGTCACAGTCCATTTTGTGCAGCCCGCACTGACCCTGCAGGGGTATTTTTATCCAGTTTTTCTAGCTTATTATAAATAAAATATTTTACCATTTTTAGGTTATCTGTGATCTTCAGAACTAAGCTGCACTCATGAGAACACCTTTTGTAGCCATTTTTGGCATCTTAGCTTCAAATTAACGATAGATTCTTGTAATTTAATTTGTCATTTAGTTATTATGTCTTGTTCTACATCTATTTCTTCATTTTCTTGTTCAAGCATGAGTAGCTAAACCCATTATCTAGGGTTGTGGCTCAACCGTATTATGGGTAATTGATGGGTGTTTCTATCTAGGGTTAGATTAACTATAGGTGTTTGCTATTTAGGTTGATTTTATGTTTTAATCTATGAATTGGTGGTTGCAAACACTGATTTGTGCTTTGTGGATTTGACTCTTCTTGAGAAAGAGAGTTTAAGTCTCCAAAATTGATCCAACAAGGAATTGGGATGGACTTATGAGAAATGGTAGTCCCAATTAACGGGTTAAACCTCGAGAGAGTAATCACCCTACTTGAACCCTAGTTGCTTGATCTAATTTGCCTACCCATTTGGTCTCGAGAGAATCAATTGGGCAAAATCACTCTCTCTATCAAGAGGTGTGAGAGTGGGTAAAATTGTGCAACAGTTATAGCAAAAGCCCCAATTATGTCAATCGAGCCTTAGTAACATCTACCCATCAATTACCCACCTACGTGATGTCACAACCCTAGTACCCTTCTTCCCATTAGATACAACTTTAGCAATTGTCTCGTAGCATATTCTAGTTTTAATTAGTAGGTTGATAATAGTAGTTCATAATTGAAAAACCCAAAAATGAAGAGAAGATCATTTAAGAGCACACATGTAATTCTATACTAAGTAGATACCCGATTTCCCTTCTAGCTCTCTAAGGATTCGATCTCGGCCCTCATATCGAGTAAAAGCTATTGCGACCCTCTTTTCCTACTTTTTAGTAGCGTGGAATTGGCTGCGGTCACTTTTTGGCGCCGTTGCCAGGGAGCTTACAGTTTTTGGCTATCTATTTAGTAGTTTTGTGGGTTGTTCTTCTTTACTTCTTTGTTACTAATTTTGTTTGTGTCGATTACTCAGGTACAAATGGCTCTCAATGCTAATGACCCTATTGGCAATGTGAATGCGGGGGAGGAAGTAGATGATCTTGATCAAGAAGAGGTTCCTATTTTACCTCAAGCTTCATGTAGAGGACGTCACGCCAATGCAAATGACAACAATAATATCCCAGACCCTCCTCCGCCACCGCCAAGAGTGGCTCCCAGAGTCCTCCCAAATCAAGGATATGCGAGTGCCATCATTCCTCCCCAAATCCGAGAGGGGGGGAACTTTCAAATCACAAATGTCATGTTGACCTTGCTCGAGCAAAGAGGATACTTTATGCGCGCCTCCAATCAAAATGCCTACAAGCACTTGAAGGGGTTCGTAGATAGATGTTGGGGTAGCAAGTAGATAGACGTGTCTGAGGATGCATTGAGATTGAGGCTTTTCCCGTTCTTTCTTCGGGGTAAAGCATTGGATTGGTTAGAAAGGCTCCACAATCATTCCATCACAACGTGGGATGAATTGGCGGACAAGTTTATTTCCAAGTTCTTTTGCCGAGTCACATGGTGACGCTTCAAGATGAAATTTTGGCCTTCAAGCAAGAGCCAACGGAACCCTTGCATGAAATATGGGAGAGATTTTGAACAATGGTGAAAGAGTGCCCAAATAATAATATGACGGATGTGATGATTCAATAAACCTTTTATCAGGGCATCAAATCCACTAATCAATGCATTGTGAACCAATTGGCCAGAGGCAACTTTATAAAGATTCCTTCTACTACTATGAATCAATTGGCGAAGTTACAATTGCAACAAGTCCAAAATCCTCACCAAGTCAATGCCATGGAAGGAGTGAATATGCTTAAGAGAAGTCAAAGAGGGCAACAACCTCAAGGAAATTGTGATCAATATGATGATGGTGGTGGTTTTTCAAATGAGTGTTATGATGAGCAAAGAGAAGAGGTTCAATATGTCAATAACTATCTAGGCAACCGAGGCAACTCTTCAAACCAACAATGGCGTCCCCAAGGAAATTGGGGCAATCAACAAGGTGGTGGTAATTGAAACAACAACAACCAATGCGGAAATTGGGGGAACAAAAATTTGGGCAATCAAGGGAATTGGAATGGAAATAACAACAATTGGAACAACAATGGTCAAGGTGGGTGGAACAACAATGGAAACCAAGGCAACCGGAGGCAAGGCTTTCAAAAGCCCCTGATGTACCAACAACCAAACAATCCACCACTATTTCAATCTCAAGGATCTAGTCCTTCAGGTAATGATACGGGAAGAATAGAAATGATGTTTGAACAAATGATGAAGAGGAACCAAGATTCCGATGCTCAATTGGATTCCCACAATACCTCTATCCGGAATTTGGAGGGGCAATTAGGCCAAATCTCTCAATCGTTCAATACTCGACCTAAGGGTGCTCTACCATGCGATACAGTAGTGAACCTGAAGGGATGTAACAATCATATGATGGCGGTTACAACAAGAAGTGGAAGAGGCGGTGATCTGCATGCCTCGAAAGAAAATCAAGTTGTGGATGACGATGTTGGGTACCAAGAAGATGTGAGTCCTTTGATTGTTGAAGATGTGGTTGAGACAAATGTGAACAATGAAGTGAGGATAGATATTTGATGAGGCCGAGGTGGAAACACAAGATGTCGTAAACCCGTCTAGGGAACACGTGATTGATATGCCCGAGCCAGTGGTGCCCAAATCCAAGGCACCTTTTCCTAGTCCACCTCCGCCTTATCCTCAACGGTTAGCAAATAAAAAGGGTGATAACCAATTCAAAAAGTTCATTTAAATGATGAAGAGTCTTACAATCAATGTGCCTTTGGTGGAGGCACTAGAGCAAATGCCGGGGTATGCAAATTTTATGAAGGATTTGGTAACGAATAAGAGGTTGATGGAGTGTGGAACAATTAAGATGACTCATCAAGTGAGTGCTATCGTACATTCTATGGCCCCGAAACTTGAAGACCCCGGAGATTTTACTATCTCTTGCACTATCAATAGTGCGGATTTTTCCAAGGGCCTTTGTGATTTGGGAATACCATAAATTTGATGACTTATTCGGTCTTTAAGACTTTGGGAATCAGGCAACCTAGGCCAACCTCAATGAGACTTCAAATGGTGGATCAGTCGATGAAGCGGCCTTTGGGTATAATTGATGACATACTTGTCCGGGTGGACAAATTCATATTGCCGGCCGACTTTGTCATATTGGATTGTGAAGTGGAATTTGAAGTCCCAATTATTCTTGGGAGACCTTTCCTAGCAATAGGGAAGGCTTTGGTTAATGTTGAAGCGGATGAGCTAACTTTCCCAGTGGGAGATGAAAAGGTGGTCTTCCATGTTTGCAAATCCATGAAGCAACCCAATAGCACCGAGGTGTGCTCTTTTGTGGACATTGTCACAACTGTGACAGTTGATGACACAAGTTCTATGATCAACATGGAGGATCCCCTTGAGGTCGTGCTTCTAAATATGGATGTCAATGATGATGCAAGTAGAGTGGAATGCGTGAATGATTTGCACGATATGGGCTCGCATTCTTATGAGCCTAGGAAATTGTCCTTGGATCTTAAAAACTGGAAAACTCCACCAACTAAGCCATCCATTGAGGAGCCACCAGTGTCTCCACACCTCAGGTATGAGTTCTTGGGATCAAATTCTACTTTACCAGTTATTATTTCTTCTTGCCTCACTAACTTGTAGGTAGATGCCACCTTGGCGGTTCTCAAAAGAGGAAGAAAGCAATTGGGTGGACATTGGCCGACATTCCAAAAATAAGCCACGCATTTTGCATGCATAAAATCATTTTGGAGGAGGATGCAAGGCCTTCCTTAGAACACCAAATGAGGCTCAATGAGGCAATGCAAGAGGTGGTGAAGAAAGAAGTTATCAAATGTCTAAATGCGGATGAGGTTTATCCAATCTCCAATAGTTCATGGACTTCTACGGTCCAATGTGTGCCAAATAAAGGAAGGATGATGGTGGTGACAAATGACAACAATGAACTCATTCCCACTCGGACCATTACCGGGTGGAGAGTTTGTATGGACTATCGAAAACTCAACAAGGTGACCTAGAAGGATCATTTCTCATTGTCATTCCTCGACCAAATTCTTGATTGCCTTGCGGGGCGCGCTTTGTATTGCTTTTTGGATGGGTATTTGGGATATAATCAAATCTTAATTGCCTCGGAGGACCAAGATAAGACCACTTTCACATGCCCATATGGTACATTTACTTTCTCCCGGATGCCATTCGGGTTGTGTAATGCTCTGGTGACCTTCCAACGTTGCATGATGGCTATTTTCACAGACATGGTGGAAGAAATATTAGAGTATTTATGGATGATTTTAGTGTGGTTGGTGATTCCTTTGAAGAGTGCTTGGGAAACTTAGATAAAGTCTTGGACTGATGTGAAGAAACTAATCTCATTCTCAATTGGGAAAAATGCCATTTTGTAATTCAAGAAGGTATAGTGTTGGGTCACAAGATTTCTATGCATGTGATTGAGGTAGACAAGTCTAAGATCGAGGTGATTTCGAGGCTTCCTCCCCCAACTTCTGTTAAAGGGGTGAGGAGTTTCCTTGGGCATGCCGGGTTCAACCGGCGGTTTATCAAAGATTTCTCGAAGGTTGTGAATCCCCTTTGCAAGTTGCTAGAGAAAGATGCTAAGTTTGTTTTTGATAAAAAATGCATGGAGGCCTTTGAAAATTTGACCACCACCCTTATCATAACCACATTCAATTAGAGTTTGCCCTTTGAACTAATGTGTGATGCAAGTGACGTTACGGTGGGGGCGGTGTTGGGCCAAAAAATGAGCAAAATGTTCCATTCCAAGTACTTTTCTAGTAAGACTATGAATTAAGCTAAACGGAATTACACGGTAACGGAAAAGGAATTATTGGCCATTGTATTTGCCAGGGAGAAATTTAGGCCATATCTTGTAGGGGCCAAGGTAATTGTGCACACCGAGAATGCTGCCCTTAGGTATTTGATGACCAAGAAGGATTCCAAGGCAAGATTGATGATATGGGTGTTACTTCTTCAAGAGTTTGACTTAGAAATAATGGGCTGAAAGGGAAGTGAGAACCAAGTTGCGGACCACCTGTCCCGCTTGGAGGAGGAAGGAAGGCCATGTGACGGCCTTGAGATAAATGATACATTCCCCGATGAGTAACTTCTTTCTGTGTCAATGTGTAACATGCCATGGTTTGTGGACATTGCCAATTTCACTATAACAGGAATTGTCCCGTGTAAGCTCTCTTCCAACCAAAGGAAAAAACTCATATGTGATAGTTTGGATTTTTATTAGGATGATCTATACTTGTTTAAGATTTGCACAGATGGTGTGATTAGAAGGTGTGTCTCGTAGGGCGAACAATTGAGTATTTTGGAGGCTTGTCACTCCTCCCCCTATGGTGGCCATCATGGAGGGGTGAGGTTGGCTTCGAAAGTTTTGAGTTGTGGTTTCTATTGGCCGACTTTGTTTAAAGATGCGAGTGATTTAGTTAAAAGATGTGATTAGTGCGAACGAGCGGGCGGGATTTCCAAGAAATACGAGATGCCTCTTAGCATAATTCTTGAAGTTGATATCTTTCATGTTTCGGGTATTGATTTTATGGGCACTTTTGTAGCAGTGGACTATGTGTCAAAATGGGCTGAGGCCATGCCCTTGCCTAATAATGAAGCTAGGAGTGTGGTGGCATTTCTTAAAAAGAGCATCTTCACAAGGTTTGGTACACCCCGGGCTATCATTAGTGATGGAGAATCGCACTTTTGTAATAGAGCTTTTGATGCCTTGCTCTCTAAGTATGGTTTCAATCACAAAGTCTCTACACCGTATCATCCTCAAGCAAGTGGCCAAGTTGAAGTATCCAATAGATAAATCAAGAGAATCTTGTCCAAAATTGTCAATGCCAATAGGACCAATTGGTCCAAAAAGTTAGATGATGCTCTATGGACTTACCGAACCGCTTACAAGACCCCAATTGATATGTCGCCGTACCGGTTGGTGTTTGGGAAAGAATATCACCTACCGGTGGAATTGGAGCATAAGGCCATGTGGGCCATGAGGAAGCTTAATCTTGAGTGGGATGTTGCGGCCAATATTCTTATTGAACAACTCAATGAACTTGATGAATTCCGGGTCCATGCATACTCTAGTTTGTCCTTGTATAAGGACAAGATGAAGTACCTTCATAACAAATATGCTCGTGGAAAGGAGTTTAAAGTTGGTGATTTCGTCCTCTTGTTCAATTCTTGTCTAAGGTTGTTTCCCGAAAAGATGAAATCAAAGTGGAGTGGGCCATTTGAAGTTGTATGTGTAACCCCATTTGGTGCTCTAGATTTGAAGAAAAAAAGTGATGAAATCTTTAGGGTGAATGAGCACCGTGTCAAGCATTATCTTGGGAAGTTTGATGATAGACATGTGGTGGCCGTGGTTCGTTTAAAATGATGTGATTGTAACTCGCATTGTGCCGCGACGTTAAATCAGGCGCTTCTTGGGAGGCAACCTATGTGTTTTTCTTTTTGTTCTCTTTGATTTTCTTGGTAGTTAGGATTGATTTTTGAGCTAATTGGTTGTGAGATGTTGTAGGGATTGAGTTGATGCAGTGTAGGGCATAATTACAAAAGTTCTAAGTCTCTGAAGTTTCCAGTGCGGCCGCACAACTATTTTATGCGGCCCGCACTAGTGTGAACAAGAAATGATGACTCTCTGAAGTTTGCCACCGCGGCCGCATTGCATTTTTTGTAGACCGCGGTGGACCTCTGCGGTCGCGGTCTCTTTTTTGCGGACCGCGGAGGTTGCCTTCTCAAGCTTCTTCTGCATAAACCCAGCACGGTCCGTGGTCCATTTTGTGCGGCCGCACTGGTAGGTGAGGTTGGGTCCCACTATTTTCTATAAATATACCCCAGGGGTCACCATTTACCCTTTTTCAAACCCTAAACTCTCAGAGCTCCTTTTTAACTTTCATCCTCTCTTTTTGACCGTAACTCTTGCTTAGTGTGATTACTTGCATTACATATACACATCTGGTAACATCTCAATCATATCTTTGTGCTTAATTCTAGTTTTTGTTTCATTTACCATAGCTTATAACTTCTTCTTTTTCCCATTTTTCTCTAGTTGTTAGCGTAGGTTCGTATATCTATTAATTTTTGTGTGCCTAAAGAGTTTTATTAACTAGGTAAATTAAGTAGGGATAGAGTAAGGTGAAAACTTGAAAAAAATTGCAAAAATTAGAAACCCTAATTCAGTGCCCTAAATTAGCACCCTTCGCGGAGCGCGTTCACTTTTGTGCGGTCCGCGGTGCTTATGTTCTGAGAGTTGACTTGTGCCAGCAAGGCCGCATTGCACTTTGTGCGGTTCGTGCTGAACCACCGCGGTCGCGATACCATTTTGTGCGGGCCGCGGTGGTGAGATTCAGAGAGCTAAACTTGGAGGCTTTAAACCTGTGTGGACCGCTGTCATTTCTGTCCGTTCTGCGATGGCTTCAGTGCGACCGCACTGCCATTTTGTGCGGTTCGCACTGGCCAGTTACCGCAACTATTTCTGCAACTATTTGAGCTTCTGTTCTATAATTCATTCTGCATCTGTTTCACTGCATGTGCTTAGACTAACAATGTTAGATGCATGTATTTGCAAACAATGGTTAAACTACAAAGTGGCAAAGGATCACAACAACCCGGGAGAGGTGGTTCCTCCTGAGGGGCCAAAGGAAAGAGAGTGGTAAAAATCACTCCCCAAGCTCGGGAAAACATCAAAAAGACCCAAAAGTTGATAAAAGCTACAGATAGAGCTACTTCCCATTCCTCGGGAAGTGAATATATGCCATCCCAAGACATCTCCTCAGACTTAATCCCAACTCACATCACCACCAACTTCTAACTAACTGATACCCCTCCAGCATCACCCTCTATCAAGCGGCCGGTGAATGTAGTTTCTGATTCATCTGAAGAGTCAGCACCCGATAATGGGGATGACTCAACCTCCCCCACAACTTCATTATCTGTGGAGAGTACAGGCGAAGATAAGGGTGGTGAACCTCGGGTGGGGTGAATTGACCGAACTAGGAAGGTCGAAGTGTGGAAAGATAGATTTGTGAGCCAAGTGGCTTATCATAAGTTTAGGGAGTGGTGACTGGTGCGGCATTTGATACTGGAGAGGAGCTTTATTGACAAAGACTTACTACCCCACAACCTTAGCGTACACAGGGAGTTTAGAACTAGACCGGGCTGGGAGATATTTATGGAGAAGTGTATTGATGGAAATGAACATATAATCAGGCAATTCTATTGTAATGTGGATCATATCGTTAAGGGTTCCAAAGTGACCAAGGTTTGAAACAAAAAGGTATTGTTTGACGGGCAGTCTCTGAATGAATATTTAGGTTTCAGTGAAGAAGACGAGACTCTATATTTTTAAAAGTTGGAGATGAGTGAGGGGGTCCGTCCATGGTTAGCCCAGTACTTGGCAATCCTAGGCACCGTTTGTGAGTGGTTGACTACGGGGGCAAAAATACTGAGGTGGTCCCTGAACATTGAAGCTAAGGGTTGGGAGACCTTCGTTTGTAGTAGGTTGGACCCTACCACACATGACCAGACTCTTTCTATCCATCGGGTTGTGTAGGTTGCATTGATTATGGCGGGATACCCCATCAATATGGGGAATGTTATGTCTCGCATTATCTCTCTTGTGGGTGCGGAGGCTAACCGGAACTAGCCTTTCCCCAACACCCTTTCTATGTATTTATGGGATATAGAGGTGGAAAAGAAGCCGTATGATGTCAAATCCAAGCCGGTTTCTCCATTTTCATGGTACAGTTTGAGGGGGCCAGACATACTCAAGGACAAGAACCACAAGCCCCCTGCTTCTGCTCCAACTGGCCAATCTGAAGAGCCAGTTGTGGTAGATGCCTCCACTAAGCCTGCCTCCACGGTTTCTGCCATGCCTCCCGGACCTTTCACTTTTGCTAATGTGCCTCCAGGTCCTTCTACTTCAGCTGGACCGGAGATTCCATCTTCCCGAGCCCATCCTCTCATAGCCCACCGACTGAGCGAGACACTTCAGAGCCTGAACAACTGGATGTATACTGCTTCATCCAACTTGTCCACCATTGCAGCTCAGTCAGATCCTCCGCCAGTTCAGGTCCCACAATCTATAGAAGATGCTATAAAGCAGTTACTTGACAACTAGCAGAAGATCCTCAGCACACAGACCGAGTTGGTGAAGGCAGTGGCTTCGCAGGGCAAGGCTCTAAAAGAGCTTGCCAAAGAGCACAAGAAGCTACGCAAGACACGGGCTTCTAGGGAGTCTGTGAAGGAGCTAAGGGCGGATGTAGAGAGACCGAAGGCAGACCAGCTTCCTTTAGATTTATTATTTGAGGACCCTGCTTCAGCAGTAGTCCCAGCAGCAGCCACAATTCTGGAGCAGACACAGAGACCTCTTAAGAGGAAGAGGACTATCCTGAGAGCAGATGATGCCATCATCATGTTGGCAAACCCACCAGAGGCCTCCTCCAGTCAGCTACAGGATGTACCAGATCCACAGACGGTCCAGGTCCAGTTCCAGGTCCCAGCAGCTGAGCAGCAGGAGACCAGGAACCAGTCTAGGTTCCCGAGCATACTAAGAACCCAAGGATCACTCATGTTCCTATGCAGACGAATGAGTCTTAGGGAGTCTTCATATATTTTCATTATTTTTTGGTGCTTATTTTTGCTTTAGTTGGCATTGGGGACAATGCTAGCTTTTATATGAGGGGGTGTGCATATATATATATATATATATATATATATATATGTATATATATATATAACTAAATCAGCATATATATAATCTTACATTTAGTTACTTTTATCTTACTTTTTATCTTTCCTCTGGTTTGTATATAAAGTTATATTATTGTATATATTCATCCCCCGTTGTATATTCTAATCCCCTATTATAAATATTCATTCTATTTTCTATTTTTTTTAAAAGAAAAATTCATTCTTAGCTTCATAGATAGGCTCGTAGCTTTTTGTTTCATTTTTGGCGCTTTCAATAAGCCCTTGGTTTTCTTAATGCCATGACTCTTTCCAAGGGTGGAGTATTGTGTGAACCAGGTGGCTCTTCCTGATGATGCATGGCTGTTGATACCCAATTTTTTTCTAAGTATTTTTATACCCGAATATTTCAAAAGTAGCATATTGGTGCATATATAAGCACACCCAAGTGTTTTGGCATTTTTAATAATTTTTAAAACCAATTTATTACCTATTTTTATACAACAAAATCCAATAATTATTCCCAAAATTATCATTTTGGTGAACAGTTCATGTTTATTTTCATATTTATACCAAAATATAATTAAGGTAATTTTCGCATATTTTTACAAGTTCATTTGGTATTTTTAAAGCTAAATTGCATATAGTTGCAATTATGGCCTATCTTGTAATTTATGGAATTTTATGTTTATAAAATTAGTCCCAGTATTTTTAAATTAATATTTATATAATATTCATTTACCCAGTACTCTTAATTTGTTTTTAAAATCTATATTACTATTTTATAAAATATAAAGGGGAAAATTGGCTATTTACGATTTGGCCTCAATTGCATTTCAATTATAGCCAATTTGGCAATCCCAATTAACCCACCCCAAAATTACCCAGCCCAATTTCAAAATTAACCCGACCCCTAACCC
>MU674588.1:73348-132696 GCA_026770625.1 Nicotiana glauca
AACAAAATCCAATAATTATTCCCAAAATTATCATTTTGGTGAACAGTTCATGTTTATTTTCATATTTATACCAAAATATAATTAAGGTAATTTTCGCATATTTTTACAAGTTCATTTGGTATTTTTAAAGCTAAATTGCATATAGTTGCAATTATGGCCTATCTTGTAATTTATGGAATTTTATGTTTATAAAATTAGTCCCAGTATTTTTAAATTAATATTTATATAATATTCATTTACCCAGTACTCTTAATTTGTTTTTAAAATCTATATTACTATTTTATAAAATATAAAGGGGAAAATTGGCTATTTACGATTTGGCCTCAATTGCATTTCAATTATAGCCAATTTGGCAATCCCAATTAACCCAAATTCAGGCCCAAAATTAACCTGACCCCTAACCTATTTGCCCTATCCGCCCGACTCCCATATAATGTAGGTCGTTGATTTAAATGATCAACGGCCACAATTGATTCTTTCCTTTTTAATTCTACCAACCCACCCTAACCCTAATCAATTCTTACCAAACGCCGACCTTGAAACCCATCTTCTCTTTCGATGCTCTCTAATCCCTCATGAACCCTAGCCGCCGCCTCTCAATTCTGCCCTAATCCATGGCCTCCCATGACCATCGGAGATGTACCATGGCCTCCCACGGCTCCTGAGTGTTCGCTTCTATGGTTTCACGGCCAAATTTGGAAGGAAGCTGGTCCAATCATTACCTGAATTCCACTCATGACCTTTCTCTGGTCGTCCCTAATTTTTCTCCGGCCAGCCATGTCCGTTCGAGTCAGATCCTTGGCTCTTCTGGTTAGATCGTTAATTTCCAAGGCCTCTCTCACCTTTCTGGGTTCTCCGAAACCCTAATCTTTGGGATTTTATTGATTTTTCTTTTAGATCTGCTTTAGATCTATACTTGCCGTGAATGTTTAAGTGTGTTCTCGAAAGTTCTTCGACTTTTCTTGCAAAACGACCCCTTCGTTAGGGTTTTTCCTTTAAGTTTTCAAAAGATCTCTGATTCTTTAACGTGTTTATGTTTGGCTATGATTTGCTCATGATTTTTCCTCTATCTGTTTCATGCATGTTAAAAACCCTAATTCCTTTTAGTTTATCCGGGTTCTGAAAGTTGTTTGCTTAAATGTGCATTTGTTCTTTGTTGTTGGTTCTTTCTTCTTCGTTTAATTTGTTTAATTTTGAGTTCTTACCTGGTTTCTGTTAAAGCCCTAATTTTTCTCTAGAAATTTTCTCATTTTTTTCCTACTCCGAGACCCTTTACTTGCTTTTATGTCTTCTTCACTGTTTGTGGTTACTTGACCTACATGACTACTATGCTTCGAGTATTTTCTTACTACTGAACCCTAGCTTACCCTAATGCTACCGTATGTTTGTACTGCTTCATCAACATGTCTAACACTGCATGTTTGTTCACTCCTTACTATTTATATAATAAAGTGCAGTATCATGTTCCTTTCTTGTTTTCATCTCGATTCCTTTGATCCTATGACTGATTGCAAAAGATTTTCTTACGAGCCCTAATTTTCTACTCATTCGTTTAAAAATTAATTGATTCACTTCCTTTATTGTGATGTTTTACCTTGCTCCTTTCCCAAAATAAGTATATTTCGTACTTAGATTGGATTATCTACTTCATGCTTTTACTACCCTTTTTATGGCAATAATCAATCTGCCCCAAACTGATTTTCTTTCCTTAATTAGGACTGCTTTAAGCAGTGTTTCCCAAATTTAAGGGGAATCACTTGGGTTAATTTGATTTTGAATGGTGATTGTTTCCATGTTTGAGTTTTAATTTTACTTATTACCTTATTTCTCTACACATTTTCAAAGCTATAAATACCTACTCTCTTCTCTTCCAAACATACGAACACAGACGAGCAATCTGAGTTCAAAAATCACTCTTACTTAAAACTCTCTCTCTCTTTCTATTACTTGTGCTGTTGCTAGGCTGTGGACTTTTATTTGCTCTACTTTCTTCTGCACTTTTGTCTCTCTACTGGTATGTCCTAGTTAATTTACATGTCTCAACAACAACATATTTTCATTCCTGTCTACTTCTGTTCGTGTTTTCTTTAGTTAACATGTGTTTCTAGCATGTTGTAATATGTCCCCTTTCCCTTGTAACTCAATGTTTAATTTACATGCGCATCATGTCAGTTGTTTGTTATTTATTTGATACTTTATGAAACCCAAACCCTCATATCCCCTTTATATGCTTAAGTTAAGGTTCAGAAACATGGCAATGTCTGAAATCATTGTCCATGGATATGAACTAGACCCTTTGGGCCCTAAGCTTTGTCAATTCCCCATCCCCATTCCTTTATTGCGTGTGTGCTGAGTAACAGCCTTGGCCTGCCAGTATTTCTGATTATTGTTCAGGCCATGGCTTGACCTCCAGTAGGTCTTTTACTCCCTAAATGCTTGATCAACAGGTTTGGTCACGGGTGTGCCAGTCTATTTTGTGGCTGGGCATGACCACCAGCCTGCCTGGGTAGCCCTTATCCCTTCTTTTGCACTTATACCTCATTCTTAAAACTTAAGTTCTGCCCCTCTTGTGTGAGCCTTGCCTTGAGACCCTGGAGCTCCCTCTAAAATTGGACATATAAGGGTTGGCCCTTCTACACTGCACAACTCGATTTCTGTTTAACATCTTGGGTGTATGCACTGCCTAGGGTTCGTGAAATCCCTTGAATCTCTGAAACACCCTAGATGAGAGAAGGCTTGGAAATCTGGATCTCGAAAGTGGCTCAATCTCATATTATTATGCCTCAAGTCTGGATTAGGCTGCTCGCATGTAGCTGAGGATTTCTGATGTATTTTTAATTCCAGTTTATTTCTTTTGTGCTATAATAACTTGTATAAACTCGGGGAACTTAGTAAAAAGGGGGGATGGGATTTATTTTTTACACATCAAGGGTAGAGATCCTGCCTATAGGAGTTTGTTATGATTTCTGCAATTTCACACCTAGAAATCATGCCTATAGGTTAACCTTTAATTTCTGTAATTTCACACCTAGAAATCATGCCTATAGGTTAACTTTCAATTCCTGCAAATACACCTAGAAATCATGCTTATAGGCTAACTTTTAATTCCTGCAAATACGCCTAGAAATCCTGCCTATAGGTAAACCTTTAACTTCTGGAAACTCACATCTAGAAGTCATGCCTATAGGATTAATTCATAATTTCAGCACCTCCGCGCATAGATATCCTACCCATAGGTCAACATATAATTATTCATATAAAATATGGTCTATAAACTACTGCATTATGCATTTATAAACACCACTAGGCAAACAGTTTGTAGGTTCAATAATAAAGACTGCATATAGATACCATGTTCATAGGACCTTTTGTTAATGCCTATAGGAAATTTCGAATCTGAATAGAGATAATATTAACTGTTGAACTCGTAATGCCCTTTTAAAATTCATAAAACCTTTAGTTTGCCTCTTTTATTTCTAAAATAAGTATATAACATGCCTAGCTTTAACCAACACTTAGATGCTCAATCAGATCGATTTTAGTCAACTACATTCGAGTAAGCCTAATGTAGATTTTTCGCCTAAAGATATGTGTTGAACCAGTCCGCCCGTCGCTTTATTTAATTAAGACCCAAATCAGTACGTGTAAGACATGCTAAGCTCTGTGATTTTTTGATGGTTTATGGAGGCATATTTGAGCCTTGTTTGCTTGTCTGATTCCCTCTATTTTGCACTTACGTGTTTTGGTTGACGCTTTAGCATTTTGTCCTTTGAAACCTCTAAAAGCCCCAAACCCCTTTCCCTTTAGGATTAGTAATTCATTTGCCTCCGAGACTGATGGGATTGGGAAGGGTAATAGCATGCAATAAGTAACGATACCATTCTGCGCTTTAATACCTTAACGGGGTGGGAAGGGTAGATATGGAGATGATGATCACACGATAACACTATGCGTACAATTGGGTACCGGTGTTATGTGGATGATCCATGTGATGTATAAACCTAGGACCCCCTCCCTCTTTATTAGTTGTTATTTTTAGGTTTTCAAATGTTGTCCAATTTTTTAAACTTCCGCTTCTTTTCATTTATTTTAAATTACTTGCCTCAATTATTTGACCCCTTCCCTTTACTTGTATATCTCTTTTTTAATCACAAACCGCTTCCTTCCAAATTTCAGCTCTTTTAAATCCTTCTTGTGCTTTTCTTATTTGTAACTGTTATGTGAAAGATTCTCGTATTTGCAATGCTTGCTTGTCTACTTATTCGTTTTCATTTAAAGTCACAATTGTAGCATGGCCGGGAACCACACTAGTGGATCTTGAGGGGTCCCTAACACCTTCTCCTCGAGATAATTTCTAACCCTTACCCAAACTCTAGTTTTCATCTCAAATTCTTTCTTAAAGTGTCCTAATGCACTATAATCATTAGGTGGCGACTCTCCAAATCCAAAAACCTAATTCCCAAACGATAATAGAGTTGTCCTCCCAAATGTCGTAAACGCATTTTCGCGAGAAAATGGGGGCGTTGACAGCATGGCGACTCCGCTAGGGATTCTTTAGGCTTTTACCATTGCATGATATATGTAACTTTATTTCTTTCTTTTACTGCTTTTGTTTAATGTCTTTATTTGAAACTGACTTGTTTCTTTTGTTTCTTTTTCTTTAATTACTTTTGTTTACCGCTTTCCCGTCAATGTTGTTGTAATTTTGAGCAATCATTGTAAACTTTATTGTATGAACGTGAAAATACATGTCAATTTGTTTCATTCTTGTAAACTGCATCTTCAACATTATATTCCACTCGTGCCAAACAAATACTATAGCAACGCTTATAATGAGTAGTTGCGCGCTTCCAATACTATCACCCCCTAAATTTGGCAAAGGCATATTTGCGGTAAAACCAGCCGATCAGCGGTGCAGTCGACGTTCTGTGCCTTTCACTCTTGAGTTGTCCGCTCAAGGGTACCTGTCTAATACCTCAATAGAAACCTCACTCTGTTTAAACTGTACATGCATCATGGTCAAACCTAGACGAGTCAGTTATGTTGTCCACATAATGACTCATTAAGATAGCCTTGTCCAAAGTCCCCCGGGTTTCCTTGAAACCCAAATGGACGCCTCCATATTCTATGCATTTATTTAGAGAACTTAAGTGCTTGCTATGCTAATTATTGGTTTAAATAGTCGAGTCCGGTGGGGTAAGGTCCTAACGCTTTGTTTTGCAAAAAATGAGGCACGAAGTCCCCATATTTGGCATGGTAACCAACATTCATCCAAGGCTGTTGAATTGGTGGAAAGACCTCTAATCCAGTGATCAAACGCTCGTCTGCAAATACTTAGGGAATTTGCCTTCACTTTTAGAGAACCAGCCTAACAACAAAATCATAGAGGCTGAAGGGAATGCAGGCAGACATTTGGCCTAAGCTTATTTGCTGCTAGGACTACGCGAGTTGGTAAAGCTGTTCGAGGGAGACAAAGATGCCAAATCTGGGGAAGGTCCTTCTGGGACCAAATAGTTATTAGTCTTTTTATTCATCATTTTAGTGTAATAAGGCCAATGGACAATAGTGACATTTTACTTTCTATTATTTAGAGTCATATTGGATTCGTCTTATTTTTGTCAATAAAATGAGGCATTTAGCATTATAAGTTCTCCAAAACTATTTGTCGCTAGTCCTACCTCGGGCACAACGAGGCACCAAAATTAGGACGCGATTTACATTTTTTGCACAACGTGTTTAAATACTGCAATATTTTTTTCCTCATGACCCGCACTAACTTATTGCCTTTTCTTTTCTCTTTTATTTTTTATTCCCCTCCCCAAAGGTTAGTTCGTGCATTCTGGCACCATCGTCATACTCCACAAGATCCAAGGGCCCTCCACCTCCTCCTCCTCCGAGTCCTATCCGGAACAAGAATAACGGTAGAATGGGAGATCCAAACGCCAGAAAGGAAATTGAGATTCCTCAGGGTACCCCGGTTGCTAAGGAAACTGCTACCCAACTTGAGCAAAAACTGTTGAAATTCCAAGAAGAGCTGGATCAGGTTCGGACTTTGGCGAACCTATCATTTTCCCTCACCGCTCCTGATGTCAACAACCAGAATCCCTCATCTCCACAAAACACCCCACAACCACAGATACAACCCACTCATGCTCAACACTGCAACACATGCCACACTCCCAACAACACTCCACTACTCATTCCCGATCCACTGAACACCACAAATGACCATCTCCACAACACTCCTATTTACGTGGATATTGTACCCCACTACACTTAACCAATCTCAAATGCACCTGAGTCCGATGACAAAGACTCCCTTATCAGGAACTTAGCGGCAGAACTCAAGAAATTAACCAGCCGAGTTCAGGGCGTGGAAGGAAACAAAGGTATCGAAGGGTTAAATTATGAAGACCTCTGCATTCAGCAAGATGTTGAACTTCCGGAGGGGTACAAACCTCCCAAGTTCGAAAAGTTTGATGGAACAGGAGATCCCAGAGTCCACCTGAGGATGTATTGCAATAAGCTGGTTGGAGTTGGAAGGGATGAGAAGATCCGTATGAAGCTCTTCATGAGAAGCCTGAAGGGAGATGCTTTATCATGGTACATCAGCCAGGACCCAAAGAAATAGGTGAGCTGGGTAGGCATGGCATCGAATTTCATAGACAGATTCCAATTCAATACAGAAAATGCACCGGATGTATTTTATATACATAATTTGAAGAAGAAGCCTACCGAAACATTCCGCGAGTATGTCACTCGTTGGAGATCAGAAGTTGCAAAGGTTAGGCTGGCCCTAGAAGAAGAGAAAATGAATATATTCTTCGTCCGGGCTCAGGATCCCCAATATTATGAGAGGTTGATGCTGATCGAGGGTCAAAAGTTCTCCGATATCATCAAACTTGGAGAAAGAATCGAATAGGGCATTAAGAATGGTATGGTTACGAATCTTGAAGCATTGCTGGCCACCAATAAGGCTTTACAAACTGGTGGCACGTCCAAAAAGAAGGATGTAAGTGCCATAATAGTCGCACAGGGAGCCAAATCACCACCAAAATACCACACTTACCCATCACCTCCACTTACATATCAGCCCATCCCGAATTACCAAGCACCCGCACCCTCCTATCCACCTCTTGTTTACCAATCCTCTCTACCTCTCACATATCAACCCACCTCACCCATGTCGACGGCCCCTTTTTCTCGCGAAATCAGGTTTATGACATTTGGGAGGACAAATCTATTCCTGTTTGGGAAAGTGCATTAGGACACTTCAAAAAAAAGAATTTGAGATGAAAACCAAATTTTGGGTAAGGGCTAGAAATTATCTCGAGGGGAAGGTGTTAGGCACCCCCCCCCCCCAAGATCCACTAGTGTGGTTCCCGGCCATGCTACAATTGTGACTTTAAATGCCACCAAACAAGTAGACAAGCAAGAATTGCAAATACAAGACTCTTTCACATAACAGTTACAAATAAAAAGCACAAAAGGGATTTAAAAGAGCTGAAGTTTGGGACAGAAGCGATTTGTGATTAAAGAAGAGATACACAAATAAATGGAAGGGGTCAAATAATTGAGGAAAGTAAAAAGAAATGAAAATAAGCGGAAGTTTAAAAAAGATTGGACAGCTTTTGAAAACCTGAAAAATAACAACTAATAAAGAGGGAGGGGGATCCTAGGTTTATACATTACATGGATCATTCACACAACACTAGTACCCAATTGTACGCATAGTGTTATCGTGTGATCATCATCTCCATGTCTACCCTTCCCACCCCATTAAGGTATTAAAGTGCGGAATGGTATCATTACTTATTGCATGCTATTAACCGTCCCAATCCTATCAGTCTCGGAGGAAAAATGGACTACTAATCCTAAAGGGAAAGGGATTTGGGGCTTTTAGAAGTTTCAAAGGATAAAATGCTAAGGCTTCAACCAAAACAAGTAACTACAAATAGAGGAAAACAAACAAGCAAACAAGGCTCAAATATGCCTCCATAAACCATCAAAAATCACATAGTTTAGCATGTCTCACACATACTAATTTTGGTCTTAATTAAATAAAGCGACGAGCTGACTGGTTCAACGCATATTTTTAGACGAAAAGTCTACATTAGGCTTACTTGAATGCAGTTGACTAAAACCGATCTAATAGAGCATCTAAGTGTTGGTTAAAGCTACGCGTGTTATATACTGATTTTAGAAGAAGATGCAAACTAAAGGGTTTACCAAATTTTAACAGGTCATTACGAGTTCAACAATTAATATTACCTCTATTCAGATTCAAAATTTCTTATATGCATGCTTTCTATGCGCTTACTGATTTGGATAACCCTTTTTTAGACATTAACAAAAGTCCTATGAACATGGTATCTATATACAGCTTTTATTATTGAACCTATGAACTGTTTGCCTAGTGGTGTTTATAAATGCAGAATGCAATAGTTTATAGACCATATTTATTAGAAGTTGTCCTATAGGCAGGATATCTATGCATGGAGATGCAGAAATTATGAATGAATCCTATAGGCATGATTTCTAGATGTGAGTTTGCAGAAGTTAAAAGTTAACCTGTAGGCAGGATTTCTAGGTGTATTTGAAGGAATTAAGAGTTAACCTATAGGCAGGATTTCTAGGTTTATTTGCAGAAATTAAAGTTACCCTATAAGCATGATTTCTAGGTGTGAAATTACAGAAATCATAACAAACTCCTATAGGCAGGATTTCTACCCTTGATGCATAAAAATTAAATCCCATCCCCCCTTTTTACTAAGTTCCCCGAGTTTATACAAGTTATTACAGCCCAAAAGAAATAAACTGGAATTAAAAATACATCAGAAATCCTCAGCTACATCCGAGCAGCGTAATCCAGACTTGAGGCCTAATAATATGAGATTGAGCCACTTCCGAGATCCAGATTTCTAAGACTTCTCTCATCTAGGGTGTTTCATAGATCCAAGGGATTTCAGGAACCCCAGGCAGTGCATACACCCAAGATATTAATTAGAAATTGAGTTATGCAGTGTGGAAGGGCCAGCCCTTATGTGTCCAAGTTCAGAGGGAGCTCCAGGGTCCCAAGGCAAGGCTCACACAAGAGGGGCAGAACTTAAGTTCTAAGAATGAGGTGTAAGTGCAAAATAAGGGATAAGGGCTACCCAGGCAGGCTGGTGGTTATGCCCATCCACAAAATAGACTGCCACACCCCTGACCAAACCTATTGATCAAACATTTAGGGAGTAAAGACCTACTGGAGGTCAAGCCATGGCCTGAACAATAATCAAAAATACTGGCAAGCCAAGGCTGTGACTCAGCACATGCAATGATGGAATGGGGATGGGAAATTGACAAGCTTAGGGCCCCAAAGGGCCCAGTTCATATCCATGGACAATGATTTCAGACATTGCCATGTTTCTGAACCATAACTTAAAGCATATAAAGGGATATAAGGGTTTAGGATTCATAAAGTATCAAATAAATAACCAACAACTAACAAGATTTACACACAAATTAAACATTGAATTACAAGGGAAAGGGACATGTTACAGCATGCTAGAAACACTTGTTAACCAAATAAAACATTATCAGAAGTAGACAGGAATGAAACATGTTGTTGATGAAGCTTGAAAATTAACTAGAACATACCAATAGAGAAGCAAAAGTGCAGAAGAAAGTAGAGCAAACAAAACTCCACAGCCAAGCAACATCACAAGTAGCAGAAAAGAGAGAGAGAGAGAGTTTTTTAAGTAAGAGTGATTTTTGAACTCAGATTCCTTGCCTGCATTCGTGTGTCCAAAGGAAAGGGAGGAGAGTATTTATAGCTTTTTGAAAACGAGTAGAGTAAGGTAATAAGTACAAATCCAACACAAATATGGGCATGATCACAAATTAGAATCAATTAGCATAAGACTCCCCTTTAATCAAGGGATTCTCATTCAAACGGATACTAACAGGATCCAAATAAGGAAAGGAGAATCAATCTTGTAAGCAGAATGGCTCTTGCCATAAAAGAAATAGTAAAGTCATACAATAGGCAATTAAGTCTAAGTACAGGATTTGAAGTTATTTTTGGAAAGATTCAGTGAGGCCAATCAAAGGAAGAGAATCAATTAAAATTTGACAGGCTAGTAAAATTAGGATCTCAGGGAAGGAAAAGTTTTTGAAATCAATTTCAAGTTAAAAAAAATAAATCACAGGAGGAACTCAGTATATAATGCATGCACAAATAGCAGACATGTGAGGCCAAGCTATGGCAAAAGAAACATCATACAGCAATAGCATAGAGCAGATATTCAAAACATGCTAGTTAGGCTTTAGTGTGTAATAGAGAGAGAAGGAATCGAAAACATGCAGAGAGTCGAGTGAGAATCATAATCGAGTTTGTCTGGTGGCACAAACATAGAACATATAGAGAAAAGAAATGTTGAAACAAGGAATCAAGTTGAATAATTTCAAACACACAAGCTGCACAAACAACCCCACAGGACTCGAATAGCCTCCCAAAGAGACTAGGGTTTTCAAATCAGTTGAGTTTAGAGACGACAAACAGGTGAAACAACAAGCAATTTCAAAGTTCCAAGTGAAAACCCCTAAAAATTAGGGTTTTAACTATTAATCAATAAACCAAGCAGATAGGCTCAGGAACTCAAGTAAATCCCTAAAATTAGGGTTTTTAACATCAAATAAACCTAGAGATGATAAGCGTATGAATCGAATGAAACCTTAACAAATAGACTCGAACAAAAATCACAAAATTAGGGTTTTCCAACATGCTTACTCAGATAAGAGAAACAAACTAGCAAAGTACAGAAACATGCTAAGAACAAGGGAGGACATTTGAAATAACTTAACATAAACCATAGTTAAAGAACAAAGAGTTTTGAAAGCAAAAATTGGGGAAACTTCGAGAAACATGCTCAGAAAGTTCAAACACACATAGATCTGGAGCAGATCTAAGAATAAATCGAAGGAACCTTAGAGCTAGGGTTTCATAAGAAACCTAGGAGATGGGAAAGGCTTTAAAAACTCCCGATCTGAGCAGGACAGTCGAAGATTCAACTCGAATGGCCATGGCTAGCCGGACAGAGGTTGAAGATGACCAGAGAACAACCATCGAGCAAAAGCTTGGTCGAGACCCCCTTCAAGATTTGGTCATAGGACCCCAGAGATGGGCACATAGAAGCCATGGATTAGGATTTCTACAAGGGGCGGCAGCTAGGGTTTGAGGTGAGTTGAGAGAGTTAAGAGAAGAGGGGGATTCAAGGGTGGCGTTTGGCGAACAATGAGGTAGGGCAAGAGGTCGTTTGGAATTAAAAAAGGAAAGGGGAGGTTTGGGCCGTTGATCAAAATGATCAATGGCTCAGATTAGAAGAAAACGGACGGGTTTAGTTTAAATGGGTACTGGGTCGGGTTAGGACAAAATTGGGCTGGGGTGATTTGGGCTCAATTTTGGGGCTGAATTGGGTTGAATAGGGGTGCCAATTTGGCTATAATTGAAATGTAATTGGGGATAGGTCGTAAATAGCCAATTTTCCTTTTAAATTTTTTATAAAATAGTAATACAATTTTAAAAAGCAGATTAAGAGTACTGGGTAAATGAATATTATATAAATATTAATTAAAAAATGCTGGGACTAATTTTATAAACATAAAATGCCATTAATTACAAGATAGGCTATAATTGCAACAATATGTAATTTAGCTTTAAAATACCAAATGAACTTGTAAAAAATATGCAAAAATTAACTTAATTGTAGTTTGGTGTAAATGTGAGAATAGAATAAATTATTCACCAAGAATGATGATTTTGGGAATAATTATTGGATTTTTTTGTAATAAAACAGGCAATAAATTGGTTTAAAAATCATTTAGAAATGCCAAATCTCTTGGTTGTGATTATATATGCAACAATATGTTATTTTGGAAGTATTTTGAGTATAAAAATACTTAGGGAAAAATTGGGTATCAACAGCTGCCCCTCTTTACCTGGGAAGGATGAAAGAGTTGTCGGGTAAAGATATGATAGCCAATTTTGACCGAAAGTGGCAATTTGAAAAGAGTTTGACCGAGATCCGGTTTCTGAGCTACCTACATATCCCTGGTTTTATAGGAATCAGGCCGTATGTAGTTCAGGAACCATTGACGGAACATGCCGATGGCGATTTGAAAGAGATGGGCACGATGTTTAGGGGGCAAGAGGTGTTTGAAACTGGATCGGCGGCAAGGACTGGAGCGGGATCGCTCCTGCTGAGATGGTCGTTGCTAGCCGTTGTACCTGCAAGTAAGCAATACGGGCGTATATTGTGCATAAACTTAAACATAATGCTAGTTCCCGATGGACCATGAATATTGTCCTTGGATGGTTAGGATGACGTCCTCGGACCATGATGTCCTGGGCCATGAAGCGCAAAATTAAAGGATTCGCAGGCTATGAAATGATGTTCTCGAGCTATTATAATGGTGCCTCTAAACCATGATGCCTTTGAATAATGATGTGCAGGATATAAAGTGGGTCCTCAGGCCATGGCATGGTGTTCTCGGGATATGAAGGATGATGCCTCTGAACAATGACGCCTTCGGAAAGTTTGGCAATATTTTAGCCCATGAGATGCAAGATTTGGCGGTATTTCAGCCGATGCAAAGCATAAATGGCGATATTTCAGCCGATGCAAAGAGCGTAAATGGCGATATTTCAGCCGACAGAAATTTAAATCGAACAGGCGATGTTTCAGCCGATGTAAAAAGTACAATGGTGATATTTCAGCCAACTAAAATTTAAACCAAACAGGCAATGTTTCAGCCGACGTAAAAAGTAAAATGGCGATATTTCAGCCGACAAAATTTAAATCAAATAGGCGATGTTTCAGCCGATGTAAAAAGTAAAATGGCAATATTTCAGCCGACAAAAAGCATAAGTATAGATGATGATGGAGATGAACTGGCAAAATTTCAGCCGATGTATAATTTAAATAAAGTTTGGCGATATTTCAGCCGATTGCAAGATGTGAGGTGGTGATATTTCAGCCATACGAGAAAGATAAAGTGGCGGTATTTCAGCCATGCAAGTGAAGGTAGAGCTTAACCTCAGAGGGCAGAAAGGTAGCCTTTTGCAGATAATGCAAGATGGAGACAACACTTAGTCTCGGAAGGCAGAAAGGTAGCCTTATACAATGCAAAAATGCAGATGGAGACAGTGCTTAGTCTCGGAAGGCAGAAAGGTAGCCTTATGCAATGCAGACAATGCAAATAGAGACGATACTTAGTCTCGGAAGGCAGAAAGGTAGCCTTATGCAATGCGAGAATGCAGATGGAGACAATGCTTAGTCTTGGAAGGCAGAAAGGTAGCCTTATGCAATGCAGAAGATGCAGATGTAGAGGATGCTTAGTCTCGAAAGGCAGAAAGGTAGCCTTATGCAATGCAAGAAAATACAGATGGAGATGATGCTTAGTCTTGGAAGGTAGAAAGGTAGCCTTATGCAATGCAAGAAGATAAAAGGACGAATAGTAGCGAGATTTCTTAGCTGATCGTCGATCATGATGTCATGACTGACAAGAAAGTTGTGTATAGATAGCGATTGCGGATAAGTGATGATCCCGAGAAGAGTTGCATTCTTGCAAAAGTATGCGTATGTAAATATACCTGACAATTTTGTAGGTCAAGTGCCTGCATCCAAAAAAAATTGTGAGTTTTGTAAGGGGGAAAGGCTAGTTCGTTTTCCCCTGGCTTCCGGCGTTGCGTATCATTAGGGTAACGTTGCTAAACAGAAGCAATTTGAACAATAGTTATGCATGATTTAGTAAATATAATGCAAGTAGAAAATAGTTTTTTTTAGATGAACCAACGACTGTGATGTGGTTCAAGACATTGCAACCTCTCTTGATCCGGAATTTTGAGGGTCCACCTCAAAATTCTGCCCCAGTTTACTAGGATGGCACTTTGACAGCTATGCTGAATGGCTAAAAAACTCAGCTCCAGAATTTTGAGGGTCCTCCTCAAAATTCTGCCCCAGTTTACTGAGGTGGCATTCCTGGCGATGAGTGGCTGAAAACTAACTTCAGAATTTTGAGCGTCCTCCTCAAAATTCTGCCCCAGTTCAATAGTAGGGGGAAAATGGAATTTTTATTAAATTGTGACCGAACCCATAGGGCTGCCTATGTATTCCCTCTTAAACGGGAATCAGGTCAGGCGTAGTTCAAATTACATCATAAAGGGAATCATAAGTGGTTACACATAGTATCGTTACACTGCATCTGAATTGATTGGCTTTGGCCAGACTTCTCCGTCCATTTCTGCAAGAATAAGGGCTCTTCCAGTGAGAACTCGATGAACCATGTACGGTCCTTTCCAGTTGGGAGAGAATTTTCCCTTGGCTTCATCTTGATATGGGAATATTTTCTTCAGCACCAACTGCCCTGGTGTAAACTTCCTTGACTTAACTCTTTTGTTGAAGGCTCTGGACATTCTTGTCACACCTCTTTTTTCTTCTACACCCCTGAGGAGAGTATAGTAAAGGGAGTTATTTCCAACTTAGAGTGACAATCGAAACAAAATTGTTATTAAAAATTCAGAGTCGCCACTTGGGAGAGTTATGGTGTCCCAAGTCACCGGTTGAATCCCGAATCGAGGAAAATATGACTCCATTTAACAGTCCGTGAACCAGAAATCCAAGTAAGGAATTCTATTAACCCGGGAAAAGGTGTTAGGTATTCCCAAGTTCCGTGGTTCTAGCATGGTCGCTCAACTATTATATTCGGCTTAATTATCTGATTTTAAACAATTATGGACCTATGTGCAAATTTTAACTTTTAACCGCTTTTATTATTATTTTTTAAAGAGAATTGCAACGTCATTAAATTACATCTCGACCCACGTCACATAAATGCACCCGTGATTTTTGAAATTTTTAACATCATTGAGATTTGGACTTGGGTCACATAAATGTGTACCCGAGTTTAGGAAAGTAGATTATTAAAATACGCGCCTAAAGCAACTACGCGTTTGCACTTTGCGAGGGCCATGGAAATTTGCTAAATGGCACGCCTCGAATTCTAAGGATAAGCAAGATTAATCACAAGAGGGTCATGCAATTGTCACTTTTGTTTGGCATGGCGCTCCTTGAATTATTCTAACCAAGTTGCCAACTTAACTCATGAGGGTCATAAACTGTTATGAATTAAGCGATATGGCTCACCTAAACTATTTAAAGATTGTAAATATGTCACGCGAACGTGTACATGATCACGATGATAGATTAAGTCACACCTAAAGTATTTTTTATGATTATTCTAACAAATAAATGATGCGAACTAACAAATAAGCATGTTAGCTACATGGTAATGCACAAAATTATGCCATTTTCTGCATCAATTTGTAGTATTTGAAAAAGGAAAGGACTAGAATCCAGAATGTCTCTCTACTACACTAAACCAACAAGTTCTACTAACTAAAAGCAAATGTGGAGAACAAGCAGAACAGATTACGGGCACCTATAATTAATCTAGAACTAACATGAACTCAAAAGCACGAAACATATCTTCTAATTAGAAACGGTGTTGAGGAACCTTTAAAGTTACAAGAAAGGGAGAATTCCAGTAGAGCAAAACCCATGTATAAAACTCCCTATTTCAATTTTCGAGCAACTTAATATCACATCCTACTTAAGAGTGAATCTACTCTTCTTCAAAGATATTTTGGCAAACTAATTACGAACACGAAAATAATGAAAAATCAACTCCCACAAGATCTAACGAGCATTTTACCAAACAGATTTCATACAAAGACACCCGACCATAAATCCATCTCAGTTATCAGATTTAAAAAAAATAAAGCGGGAATAGGCACCAGAAACTTGCACAAACAGAGCAACGATTTCTGATTAATCGAATCGCGGCAGTTACATGGACTGAAATAGAGTCATGGTTACAATCGGAGAACAACGCATCTTCAAACGAATCGGAAAACTTGAACCAGAATCTCGGATCGGAACTCAATAACAACTCTCCAACAATTGAAAAACCTGTTTCAAATCACTCCGGTTTCGGAAAAACAGAACTAAAGGAACGGCCCAAATTTCATCATGTGTTTCGCGTTTGAAATCATAACTGAAGATAAAAATCAATTGAAATCTTTTCCTTAATATCGATGAACTAAGATGAAGTAAAAAAAATAATAATCTGAATCAAAAACCAAAAACCAAAATCGACTGAAATCTATTTTCAGCATCTGTTTTCTCCCGTTTTCGGACGGCAGATCATCGTTGGTGGCATCGCTGCTTCAGGCTTTCGATGAACTGCTACTGGTTTAGGTCATTTGGTTGCTGAAGATTCAAAAATGGCTGAAGCTTATGAGGTCCTAGTCTAGGTCTGGAGAAGGTGAAGGTCGGGGGTGTGGTATCTTGTGTTTTCTGGTTCGTGCGAGCTGGTTCCCTTGTGTATTTTCAGCTGGGTCTCTTTCTGAAGAAGAAGAGAGAACGATGGGGGATCCTCTCCTGATGAATTGCGGCGTTTCTCCTCTTTTTCAAGCGTATATCTCCTATCTTTTATAATGTGTATTTAGGGTATAAAGAGGGGAAGAGCTAATGGGTCAAAGGTCTGGACTGGGCAGGTATAGTGTAATTGGGCCATTGTATTTGTTCTTTGGGGTGACCCAATACACCAAGACTAAGTCAATTTATTTTTCCGTTTTCCTTTTTTTATTTAATTAATTAAAAACCTAAATTAAATTCCTAAATTAATTCAAATTGTAAAATTAACTGATTATTTAACTACAAAGTTTATAAAATTTAATTGAAGCTAAGAATGTAAAAATGGGCTATTTTTTGTGATTTTTATTTTTAATAAAGCAACTAACTACTTAACTAATCCTAAAATGTGAATAAAATCTAAATGCAATGCATGGTGCTTTTGGTATTTTTTTTGATTTTTAATGGAAATTAAACATGCACACTAATGCAAATAATTAACAAAATTCTATGAAAAATCCTATAAAATTACAAAAATGGGAAAAGATTATTTTCTTATATTTTATGGGAATAATTCATATAGGGCAAAAATCGCGTGCTCACAATTCTGTTCCGATATAACTGACCGTGGCAAATTGCATTCATCCTTTTTCCATATATAAGGGCTAACTGCTCGTAGCGACCTTTTACCCATTCCGCGTCGTCCAACTCTGCTTCTTGTATGATCCTCAAGGAGGGAATCTCTACCTCGGCGGGGATGATCGCCTCTGTACCATAAACCAGCATGTAGGGAGTTGCTCTGGTCGATGTGAGGACCATGGTGATGTATCCCAGTAAGGCAGATGATAACTTCTCATGCTGTTGTTTGTGACTTTCGACCATCTTCCTTAGTATCTTCTTGATATTCTTGTTGGCTGCTTCTACAGCTCCATTCATCTGAGGCCAGTAGGCTATAGAATTCTTGTGTTTAATCTTTAATGCCTTACACATTGCTTTCATCAAGTCGCTATTGAGATTGGAACCATTATCGGTGATGATTGATTTCGGAATTCCGAATCGACAAACAATACGGTCACGGACGAAATCTGCCACAACTTTCTTAGTCACTGCCTTGTACGATGCTGCTTCAACCCACTTAGTAAAATAATCAATTGCCACCAGGATAAACATGTGCCTGTTTGATGCGGCAAGCTCGATAGGTCCAATGACGTCCATTCCCCAGGCGGCGAATGGCCACGGTGAGCTTGTTGCAGTAAGCTCATAAGAAGGCACTTTTATCATGTCTGCATGTATCTAACAGCGATGGCACTTGCAAACATACTGGATACAGTCTGTTTCCATAGTCATCAAAAAATACCCTGCTCGGAGTATCTTCTTTGCTAAGACAAAACCATTCATGTGCGGCCCGGAAGTCCCTGCGTGCACTTCGTCCAATAGTCTGGAGGCTTCTTTTGCTTCGACACATCTCAGTAAACCCAAATCGGGAGTCCTCCTATACAGGATTCCCCTGCTGTGAAAGAATTTATTGGATAATCTCCTAAGTGTGTGCTTTTGAGTAGTGTTGGCAAGTTCTGGATATTCTCCTGTTGTCAAGTACTCCTTGATGTCGTGGAACCATGGTTTTCCGTCCGCTTCTTCCTCAATGTGAGCATAATAAGCTGGCTGATCATAAATCTTTACTGGGATGGGATCAATGAAATTCGTATCTAGATGTTGGATCATGGATGACAGAGTAGCCAATGCGTCAGCGAACTCGTTCTGGACCCTAGGGACATGCTGAAATTCTGTCTTTGTGAATCTTTTCCTTAACTCCTGTATGTGATGCAAGTAGGGGAGTATCTTAGAGTTCTTGGTTGCCCACTCTTCTCGAACTTGATGTATGAGCAAGTATGAATCCCCGATCACTAGCAGCTCCTGAATGTTTATGTTAATGGCCATCTTGAGCCCTAGGATGCAAGCTTCGTATTCAGCCATATTATTTGTGCAAAGAAACCTGAGCTTGGCGGATATCGGGTAATACTTGACGGTTTCTGATACTAGGACTGCTCCTATGCCAACTCCTTTGAAATTTTCAGCTCTGTCGAAAAACAACCTCCAATCATCGTACGATTCTGTAATATCTTCTCCTACAAAGGACACTTTTTCATCGGGAAAATATGTTTTTAGGGGTTCGTATTCTCCGCCGACGAGATTCTCAGCAAGGTGATATTCTATGGCTTGACCCTTGATTGCTTTTTGAGTCACAAAAATAATGTCGATTCACTCAACAAGATTTTCCACTTGGCGAGCTCGCCATTAGGCATGGGCTTCTAGAAGATATACTTCAGCGGGTCCATCCTGGATATGAGATAAGTAGTGTAGGCACAGAAATAATACCTCAATTTCTGAGCTACCCAAGTCATAGCACAACAGGTGTTCTCCAATAAAGAATAACAGGCCTCGTACGGTGTGAACATCTTACTGAGATACTAGACGGCTTGCTCCTTCCTCCCCGTTTCATCATGTTGTCCCAGAACACAATCGAATGCTCCATCCAAAATCGCGAGATAAAGCAATAGAGGCCTCCCTAGCTCGGGCGAATCCAACACTGGTGGCATTGACAGGTATTCCTTGATTCTGTCGAAGGCTTTATGACAATCATCAGTCCATTTAGTAGCAGCGTCTTTCTTCAGCATTTTAAAGATGGGTTCACAAATGACCGTGGACTGAGCTATAAACCGACTGATATAGTTGAGTCTTCCCTAGAAACTCATCACGTCCTTCTTGTTCTTTGGCGGTGGCAATTCTTGGATGGCTTTGGCTTTTGATGGGTCCAATTCTATTCATCGACGACTCATAATGAAACACAGTAATTTTCCAGCAGGAACCCCGAATGCACACTTGGCGGGATTCAATTTAAGATTGTACCTTTTCAGTCTGTTGAAGAACTTTCTCAGATCTTCCATATGATCAGTGGCTTTCTTGGATTTCACGATGACGTCGTCCACATATACCTCAATCTCTTTGTGTATCATGTCGTGAAAGATAGTAGTCATGGCTCTCATATAGGTGGCACCAGCATTCTTTAACCCAAACGACATCATTTTGTAACAATACATCCCCCATGGCGTGATGAAAGCCATTTTCTCTGCATCTTCCTCGTCCATCCATATCTAATGGTATCCGGCGAGACAATCAACGAAAGACTGCAACTCATGCTTGGCGCTGTTGTCGATAAGAATGTGTATGTTTGGAAAGGGGAAGTCGTCTTTGGGACTGGCCCGGTTAGGATCCCGGTAGTCGACACAGATTCTAACCTTCCCTTCCTTCTTTGGTACCGGCACGATATTGGCTAACCACGTTGGATATTCCACCACCCTGAGAACTTTGGCTTTGACCAGATTAGTAACCTCTTCTTTGATTTTCAAACTCATGTCGGATTTGAATTTTCTGAGCTTCTGTTTTACCGGCGGACAGGTTGTATTTGTTGGCAGTTTATGAGCTACAATGGACGTGCTGAGACCAGTCATATCATCATACGACCAGGCTAATATGTCATATTCCTTTAGAAATTCTGTATATCCTTCCTTTTCTGATGGCCACAGGTGAACTCTAATGCGAGTTTCTTTGACATTTTCTGTATTTCCCAAATTAATTACCTAAGTTTCTTCCAGGTTAGACTTAGGTATATTCTCAAAATTCTCAACTTCTCTGACAACCTCTTCAGGTATCTCATCTTCCTCTGAGTCTATGTCCTTTTGTTGCGTTATTTCGTTGCAAGTCACAATCGTTGGTTCATCATCAAGTTAAGTAACAGTAATGTTTTATAAAAATAGAGCAAAATGATAGAGAAAATAATAAGAGCATGATATATGATAAACTGAAATGTTTTGATTAAATTCACAATTGTTTAAAACATCAAAGCTCTTTTCGAAATTAAAGACAATGCGGAAAGAAAATCAACTAGTAAAGTAAGCTAAAAAATGAAATGTATGGTGCTTTTGTTTAGCCTTGCTACCCCGAAGTCTTTCGGGCCCTAACGGTCCTAATTGACCAATTGCTGAGGTGGTCTCCTCGGTTGACAGCTTGTATGGAAGGGCCTTCCTCCCCTTCCTCCTCGAAAACAACACAGCAGTCCATATCAGCATCCTCCAGAAACAAATTCTTCATGGCTGCCAATTCTTCATCTTCCTCTTACCCATATATAGTATCTGCTGGCTGGAAGGTTTGCTCCAGGCTAGGTATCAAAAGTTCCAATGGATAGTAGGGATGCGCCATGGTGGCGACCAGCTCTGGAATTCTTCCCAAGTATAACCGTACCCTAAGCCAAATGTAGTACCATGCTTCTTTAGTTTGATGGGCTTAGTGATCCCCTGAAGATTTTTACCAAGTCCCTTTACAGGCTCGTACCCACACCAATTCAGGATACTTTCGATCTTGTTGTCGCACCACTTACCCTTATCTACAGCATTGACCCTTTCTATGTGGTGGTATGTTTCTCCGCCTATTCTTCTTCTACCTCCAATCGTTGGGATGGTCTGGCGACTATATATAGGGTTACTACCAATTCTATGAATGATCACCTCTTGGTGATTCTATTTAAACTTTACCTCCTGATGCAGGGTCGATGCTACGGCTCCAGCAGTGTGGATCCAAGGCCGTCCAAATAGCAGATTGTAGGATGACGGGACGTCTAGTACTTGGAAGTCGACGTCGAACCATGTTGGCCCCATTTGTAAGCATAGGATATTTATCCAATAGTAGATCTCTGGGACCCATCGAAGGCCTTGACATTGATAGCCCCATCTTTGATCTCGTGCAGGATTTTTCCCAAAGTTCTGAGAGTTATCAGCGGACAGATGTTAAGGCTCGATCCTCCATCGATCAGGACTCTAGAGATGAAATAATCTTCGCATTGCACGGTGATGTGCAGTGCCTTATTATGGCTCAATCCTTCCGGCGGCACCTCATCTTTGTGGAAGGTTATTTTATGGCTCTCCAGCACTTGCCCCACCATGTTCGCCATTTCACCCCCGGTTATATTGCTGGGCACATAAGCTTCGCTCAGTATATTCATTAGGGCATTCTTGTGAGCGTCAGAACTCTGTAGAAGAGCCAGGATAGATGTATGTGCTGGTGTTTTGTGCGACTGTTCAGCGACCGAGTACTCCTTAGCCTGTATTTTCCTCCAAAGATCGTCAGGCCCTATTTCAATAGGCCATCCCGGGGCTTGCTAACTAGACTCGGCTAGGTGCTCTAGGGTGTAAACCCTCCCTGTTCTGGTCATTCCTTGCGCGAAAATTGTTTCTCCTGTCTTGGTCTTTCCTTTCCTTCTAGCCTCAGCAGTGTAATCCCATGGTATGGCATTTGAGTGGGACGGTGTTATGTATGACATTGCCATAGGAATAGGCACCCTTGGTGGTAACACAGCAACTTCAAAGGGTGCAGGTGCCTTTGGAACTCCAAATTCAACCTCGATTGGCCCGGGCGCCTTTGCAGAAGGAGGCGCTTCAAATTCCAGAGGTATAGACATATTTACTTCACCATCCCTAGAGGACTGATTCTGGACAACAATTGAGTTAAGTGTAACCGCAGGTTTCTTTGGTTCATCCCCCTCAACAATCAAATCTATCGACCCTTTGGGGTCCCAGTCATCTTCGATCTCGATCATGTGAATGTCTCTACCTTTATGGTCAGGCAGAGGGTTGTTACAAACATTAGGAGTAGGCTCCTCTACTACTATGACCTTATTGTTGATTAGGGTTTGAATCTTGTCCTTCAATGAACGGCACTCGTCAAGGGTGTATCCCTTCATGCCGGAATGATACGCACAGTTCTTGTTGGGGTTTACCCACTGGGAAGGATTTTCTGGAGCTTTGGCCGGGATAGGAGTGACATAACCAGCAGCTTTAAGTCTCTCATATAGCTGCTGGTTACATCACTCCTATCCCAGCCAAAGCTCCGGAAAATCCCTCCTAGTGGGTCAACCCCAACAAGACCTATGCGTATCATTCCAGCATGAAGGGACATACCCTTGACGAGTGTCGCTCATTGAAGGACAAGATCCAAACCCTGATTGACAATAATGTCATATTGGCAAAGGAGCCTGCTCCTAATGTTCATAACAACCCTCTGCCTGATCACAAAGGTGGAGACATTCACATGATCGAGATCGAAGATGATTGGGACCCCAAAGGGTCGATAGGTTTGATTGCTGAGGTGGATGAACCAAAGAAACTGGTGGTTACACTTAATCTAATTGTTGTGCAGAATCAGCCCTCCAGGGACGATGAAGTAAACATGTCTATACCTTTCGAATTTGAAGTGCCTCCTTCTGTAAAGGCACCCGGGGCAATTAAGGTTGAATTTGGAATTCCAAAAGCACCTGCACCCTTAGAAGTTGCTGTGTTACCACCAAGGGTACCTATTCCTGTGACAATGTCAGACATAACACCGTTCCACTCAACTACCATACCATGGGATTACACTGCCGAAGCTAGGAGGAAAAGGAAGGCCAAGACAGGAGAAACAATTGTTGCGCAAGGAATGACCAGAACAGGGAGGGTTTACACCCCAGAACACTTAGCTAAGTCCAGTAAGCAAGCCCCAGGACGGCCTATTGAAACAGGGCCTGACAATCTTTGGAGGAAAATACAAGCTAAGGAATACTCAGTCGCTGAGCAGTTGAAAAAAACACCAACACAGATCTCTATCCTAGCTCTTCTACAGAGTTCTGACGCTCACAAGAATGCCCTAATGAAGATACTGAGCGAAGCTTATGTGCCCAGCAATATAACCGGGGGTGAAATGGCGAATATGGTGGGGCAAGTGCTAGAGAGCCATTAAATAATATTCCACGAAGATGAGCTGCCGCTGGAAGGATTGAGCCACAACAAGGCACTGCACATCACCGTGCAATGCAAAGATTATTTCATCACTAGAGTCCTGATCGATGGAGGATCGAGCCTCAACATCTGTCCGTTGATAACTCTCAGAACTTTGGAAAAAAACCTGCACGAGATCAAAGATGGGTCTATCAATGCCAAGGCCTTTGATGGGTCCCAGAGATCTACTATTGGATAAATTAGCCTATGCTTACAAATGGGGCCAACATGGTTCGACGTCGAATTCCAAGTAATAGACATCCTGGCATCCTACAATTTGCTGTTAGGCATCCTTGGATCCATGTTGCTGGAGCCGTAGCATCGACCCTGCATCAGGCGTTGAAGTTTGAATGGAATCACCAAGAGGTGATCATTCATGGCCATGGTAGTAACCCCATATATAGTCGCCAGACCATCCCAATGATCGGCGACAGAAGGAGAATAGGCGGAGAAATATACCACCACATCGAAAGGGTCAACGCTGTAGATAAAGATAAGTGGTGGGACAACAAGATCAAAACTATCCTAAATTGGTATGGGTACGAGCCTGGAATGGGACTTGGTAAAAATCTTCACGGGATCACTAAGCCCATCAAACTAAAGAAGCATGGTACTACATTTGGCTTAGGGTACGGTTATACTTGGGAAGAATTCCAGAGTTGCTCGCTACCATGGCGCGGTCCCTACTATCCATTAGAGCTTCTGATACCTAGCCTGGAGCAAACCTTCCAGCCGGCAGATACTATATATGAGTCGGAGGAAGATGAAGCGTTGGCAGCCATGAAGAATCTATTCCTGGAGGATGATGAGATGGACTGCTGTGTTCTTTTCGAGGAGGAAGGAGAGGAAGGCCCTTCTATACAAGATGTTTACAGAGGAGACCGCCTTAGCAATTGGTTAATTAGGACCATTAGGGCCCGGAAGGCTTCGGGGTATCAAGGCTAAACAAAAGACCATGCATCTCATTTTTTAGCTTACTGTACTAGTTGATTTTCTTTCCGAATTGTCTTTAATTTCGAAAAGAGCTCTGATGTTTCGAACAATTATGAATTTAATCAAAGCATTTCAGTTTATCATATATCTCACTCTTATTATTTTATCTATCATTTATTCTATTTTTATACAGCATTACTATTACGTGCCTTGATGATGAACCAACGATTGTGACTTGCAACGAAACAACGCAACAAAAGGACATACACTCAGAAGAAGATGAGATACCTGAAGAGGTCATCACAGAAGTTGAGAATTTTGAGAATAGACCTAAGTCTAACTTGGAAGAAACTGATGTCATTAATTTGGGAGATACAGAAAATATCAAAGAAACTCGCATTAGTGTTCACCTGTCGCCATCAGAAAAGGAAGGATATACGGAATTTCTAAAGGAATATGAGGACATATTCGCCTGGTCGTATGATGATATGACTGGTCTCAGCACATCCATTGTAGCTCATAAGCTTCCAAAAGATCCAACCTGTCCGCCGGTAAAACAGAAGCTCAGAAAATTCAAACCCAACATGAGTTTGAAAATCAAAGAAGAGGTTACTAAGCAGGTCAAAGCCAAAGTTCTCAGGGTGGTGGAATATCCAACGTGGTTAGCCAATATCATGTCGGTACCAAAGAAGGAAGGGAAGGTTAGAATCTGTGTCGACTACCGGGATCTTAACCGGGCCAGTCCCAAAGACGACTTCCCCTTGCCAAACATACCCATTCTTATCGACAACAGCGCCAAGCATGAGTTGCAATCTTTTGTTGATTGTCTCGCCGGATACCATTAGATATGGATGGACGAGGAAGATGCAGAGAAAATGGCTTTCATCATGCCATGGGGGATGTATTGTTACAAAATGATGTCGTTTGGGTTAAAGAATGCTGGTGCCACCTATATGAGAGCCATGACTACTATTTTTCACGACATGATACATAAGGAAATTGAGGTATATGTGGACGACGTCATCGTCAAATCCAAGAAACCCACTGATCATATGGAAGATCTGAGAAAGTTTTTCAACAGACTGAGAAGGTACATTCTAAAACTGAATCCCGCCAAATGTGCATTCGGGGTTCCTTCTGGAAAATTACTGGGTTTCATTGTGAGTCGTCGAGGAATAGAATTGGACCCATCAAAAGTCAAAGCCATTCAAGAGTTGCCTCCGCCAAATAACAAGAAGGACGTGATGATTTTCTTGGGAAGACTCAACTATATAAGCCGGTTTATAGCTCAGTCCACGGTCATTTGTGAACCCATCTTTAAAATGATGAAGAAAGACGCTGCTACTAAATGGACTGACGATTGTCATAAAGCCTTTGACAGAATCAAGGAATACCTGTCAATGACATCGGTCTTGGATTCGCTCGAGCTAGGGAGGCCTCTATTGCTTTATCTCGTGATTTTGGATGGAGCATTCGGTTGTATTCTGGGACAACATGATGAAATGGGGAGGAAGAAGCAAGCCATCTACCATCTCAGTAAGAAGTTCACCCCGTAAGAGTCCCGGTACTTTTTATTGGAGCGTACCTGTTGTGCTCTGACTTGGGTAGCTCAGAAATTGAGGCATTATTTCTGTGCCTACACTACTTATCTCATATCCAGGATAGACCCGCTGAAGTATATCTTCCAGAAGCCCATGCCCACTGGTAAGCTCGCCAAGTGGCAGATCTTGCAGAATTAATTTGACATTGCTTACGTGACTCAGAAAGCAATCAAGGATCAAGCCATAGTAGATCACCTTGCCGATAATCCTATTGACGGAGAATATAAACCCCTGAAAATGTATTTTCCTGATGAAGAAGTGTCCTTCGTAGGAGAAGATATTGCAGAATCCTACGATGGTTGGAGGTTGTTTTTCGATGGAGCCGCAAATTGCAAAGGAGTCGGCATAGGAGCAGTCCTAGTATCAAAAACCGGCCAGCATTACCCGGTATCCGCCAAGCTCAGATTCCCCTGCACAAACAATATGGCCGAATATGAAGCTTGCATCCTAGGGCTCAAGATGGCCATTGACATGAACATTCAGGAGTCGCTAGTAATCGGGGATTCAGACTTGCTCATACATCAAGTTCGAGAAGAGTAGGCAACCAAGAACTCTAAGATACTCCCCTACTTGCATCACATACAGGAGTTAAGGAAAAGATTCACAAAGACGGAATTTCAGCATGTCCCCAAGGTACAGAACGAGTTCGCTGACGCATTGGCCACACTGTCATCCATGATCTAACATCCAGATATGAATTTCATTGATCCTATCCCAGTAAAGATTTATGATCAGTCGGCTTAGTGTGCTCACGTTGAGGAAGAAGCGGACGAAAAACCATGGTTCCACAACATCAAAGAGTACTTGACAACAGGAAAATATCCAGAACTTGCCAACGTTACTCAGAAGCGCACACTCTGGAGGTTATCCAACAACTTCTTTCACAGCGGGGGATTCCTGTATAGGAGGACTCCGGATTTGGTTTTACTAAGGTGTGTCAAAGCGAAAGAAGCATCCAGACTATTGGATGAAGTGCACGCAGGGACTTGCGGGCCGCACATGAATGGTTTTGTCTTAGAAAAAAAATACTCCAAGCAGGGTATTTCTGGATGACTATAGAAATAGACTGCATCCAGTACGTTCACAAATTCCATCGTTGTCAGATATATGCAGATATGATAAAGGTGCCTCCAAACGAGCTCACTACAACAAGATCACCGCCTGGGTAATGGATGTCATTGGACCTATCGAGCCTGCCACATCAAACGGGCACAGGTTCATCCTAGTGGCAATTGATTATTTTACTAAATGGGTTGAAGCAGCATTGTACAGGGCAGTGACTAAGAAAGTCGTGGAAGATTTCGTCTGTGACCATATTATTTGCCGATTCGGAATTCCGAAATCAATCATCACTGATAATAGTTCCAATCTCAACAGCGATTTGATGAAAATAATGTGTGAGGCATTCAGGATCAAATACAAGAATTCTATAGTTTACAGGACTCAGATGAATGGAGCTATAGAAGCAGCCAACAAGAATATCAAGAAGATACTAAGGAAGATGGTCGAAAGTCACAAATAATGGCATGAGAAGTTATCATTCGCCTTACTGGGATACCGCACCACGGTCTGCACATCGACCAGAGCAACTCTATACATGCTAGTTTATGGTACAGAGGCGGTTATCCCCGCCGAGGTAGAAATTCCTTCCTTGAGGATCATACAAGAAGCAGAGTTGGACGACGCAGAATGGGTAAAAGGTCGCTACGAGCAGTTAGCCCTTATAGATGGAAAAAGGATGAATGCAATTTGCCACGGTCAATTGTATCAGAACAGAATGTTCAGAGCCTTCAACAAAAGAGTTAAGCCAAGGGAGTTTACACCGGGGCAGCTGGTGTTGAAGAAGATATTCCCACATCAAGATGAAGCCAAGGGTAAATTCTCTCCCAACTGGCAAGGCCCGTACATGGTTCACCAGGTTCTAACTGGAGGAGCCCTTATTCTTGTAGAAATAGACAGAGAAGTTTGGCCAAAGCCGATCAACTCAGATGCAGTGAAACGATACTATGTGTAGCCACTTATGATTTCCCGTATGATGTAATTTGAACTACACCTGACCTGATTCCTGTTTAAGAAAGAATACATAGGCAGCCCTATGGGTTCGGTCACAATTTAATAAAAATTCCATTTTTCTCCTCTGCTATTGGAAGTGGGCAGAATTTTATGGAGGACCCTCAAAATTCCGAAGTTAGTTTCAGCCACTCATCGCCAGGAATGCCACCTCAGTAAACTGGGGCAGAATTTTGAGGAGGACCCTCAAAATTCCGAAGTGATTCTTCAGTCATTCAGTGCAGTCGCCAGAAGTGCCAGCCCAGTAAACTGGGGCAGAATTTTGAGGAGGACCCTCAAAATTCCGAAGTGATTCTTCAGTCATTCAGTGCAGTCGTCAGAAGTGCCAGCCCAGTAAACTGGGGTAGAATTTTGAGGAGGACCCTCAAAATTCCAGAGCAAGAGAAGTTGCAATGTCTTGAACCACGTCACAGTCGTTGGTTCATCTAAAAGAAAGATATTTTTTTACTTGCGTTATATTTACTAAATCATACATAATCATTGTTTGAATTGCTGTTGTTTAGCAACGCTACCCCAGTTATACGCAACGCCGGAGGCCAGGGGAAAACGAACTAATCTTTCCCCCTTACAAAACTCATGATTTTTCTTTGGATGCATGCACTCGACTTACGATATCGTTAGGTATATTTACATACGCATACATTCGCAAGAATGCAACTCCTCAGAGTCATCACTTATCCGCAAGCGCTCTCCGTACAGTCACGACATCGTGATCAGCAATCAGCTAAGAAATCTCAACACTATCCGTCCTTTTATTTTCTTGCATTGCATAAGGCTACCTTTCTACCTTCCGCAACTAAGCATTGTTTCCATCCCGCATTATCTGCCTAAGGCTACCTTTCTGCCTTCCGAGACTAAGCGTTGTCTCCATCTGCATTATCTGCATCGCATAAGGCTACCTTTCTGCCTTTCGAGACCAAGCATTGTCTCCATCTGTATTATCTGCATAAGGCTACCTTTCTGCCTTCCGAGACTAAGCGCTGTCTCCATTTGCATTTTTGCATTGTATAAGGCTACCTTTCTGCCTTTCGAGACTAAGCATTTTCTCCATCCTGCATTTTTTTGTATTGCACAAGGCTACCTTTCTGCCTTCCGAGATTAAGCTCTACCTCCACCTGCATGGCTGAAATACCGCCACTTTATTTCTCTTGCATGGCTGAAATATCGCCACCTTATCTCTCTTGCATGGCTGAAACATCGCCACCTTTTACTTACGTCTTGCAATCGATTGAAATATCGCCAAACTTTATTTAAATTCTACCTCGTCTAAAACATCGCCGCTTTATTTAAAGTTCTGTCGGCTGAAATATCACCATTTTACTTTTGCATTGGCTGAAACATCGTCGCTTTGTTTAAAGTTCTGTCGGCTGAAATATTGCCATTTTACATTTTTTTTTTTGCATCAGCTGAAACATAGTTGCTTTATTTAAATCTCTGTCGGCTGAAATATCGCCATTTACACTTTTGTATCTACTGAAATACCGCCAAATATTGCATTTCATAGGCTGAAATATCGCCAAATTTATCCGAGGGCTTCATTGTTCGGAGGCATCATCTTCATAGCCCGAGAATACCATGCCATGGCCCGAGGACCCACTTTATATCATGCACATCATTATTCAAAGGCGTCATGGTTCGGAGGCACCATTATCATAGCCCGAGAACATCATTTCATAGCCTGCGAATCCCTTAACTTTGTGCTTCATAGCCCAGGACATCATGGTTCGAGGACGTCATCCTAACCTTCCAAGGACAGCATTCATGGTCCAACGGGAACTTGCATCATATTTAAGTTTATGCACAATATACACCTGTATTGCTTACCTACAGGTACATCAGCTAGCAACGGTCGTCTCAGCAGGAGCGATCCCGCTCTAGCCCTCACTGCCGATCCGGTTTCAAACACCTCTTGCCCCCTAAACATCGTGCCCATCTCTTTCAAATTGCCATTGGCATGTTCCATCAATGGTTCCTGAACTACATACGGCCTGATTCCTGTAAAACCAGGGATATATAGGCAGCTCAGAAATCAGAGCTCGGTCAAACTCTTTTCAAACCGCTGCTTTCGGTCAAAATTGGCCATCATATCTTTACGTGACAACTCTTTCATCCTTCTCGGGTAAAGAGGGGCAGCTGTTGATACCCAATTTTTTCCAAAGTATTTCTATACCCAAATATTTCCAAAATAACATATTGGTGTATATATAAGCACACCCAAGAGTCTTAGCATTTTTAATGATTTTTAAAACCAATTTATTACCTATTTTTATAAAACAAAATCCAATAATTATTCCCAAAATTATCATTTTGGTGAACAGTTCATGTTTATTTTCACATTTAAACCAAAATATAATTAAAGTAATTTGCACATATTTTTACAAGTTCATTTGGTATTTTTAAAGCTAAATTGCATATACTTGCAATTATGGCCTATCTTGTAATTTATGGCATTTTATGTTTATAAAATTAGTCCCAGCATTTTAAAATTAATATTTATATAATATTCATTTACCCAATACTCTTAATTTGTTTTTAAAATTGTATTACTATTTTATAAAATATAAAGGGGAAAATTGGCTATTTACGATTTGGCCTCAATTGCATTTCAATTATAGCCAATTTGGCAATCCCAATTAACCCACCCCAAAATTACCCAGCCCAATTTCAAAATTAACCCGACCCCTAACCCATTTGCCCGATCCGCCCCGCTCCCATCTAATCTAGGTCGTTGATCTAAATTACCAACGGCCATAATTCATTCTTTCCTTTTTAATTCTACCAACCCACCTTAACCCTAATCACCTCTCACCAAATGCCGCCCTTGAAACCCCTCTTCTCTCTTGATGCTCTCTAATACCTCATGAACCCTAGCCGCCGCCTCTCAATTCCGCCCTAATCCATGGCCTCCCATGGCCATCGGAGATGTACCATGGCCTCCCATGGCTCCTGAGTGTTCGCTTCTATGGTTTCACGGCCAAATCTCGAAGGAAGCTGGTCCAATCGTTGCCTGACTTCCACTCATGGCCTTTCTCCGGTTGTCCCTGACTTTTTTCCAGCCAGCCATGGCCGTTCGAGTCAGATCCTTGGCGCTCCTGGTTAGATCGTTAATTTCCAAGGCCTCTCTCACCTTTTTGGGTTCTCCGAAACCCTAATATTTGGGATTTTATTGATTTTTATTTTAGATGTGCTTTAGATCTATATTTTCCATGAATGTTTAAGTGTGTTCTCGAAACTTCTTCGACTTTTCTTGCAAAACAACCCCTTCGTTAGGGTTTTTCCTTTAAGTTTTCAAAAGATCTCTGATTCTTTAATGTGTTTATGTTTGGCTATGATTTTCTCATGATTTTTCCTCTATCTGTTTCATGCATGTTAAAAACCCTAATTCCTTTTAGTTTATCCGGGTTCTGAAAGTTGTTTGCTTAAATGTGCATTTGTTCTTTGTTGTTTGTTCTTTCTTCTTCGTTTAATTTGTTTAATTTTGAGTTCTTACCCGGTTACTGTTAAAGCCCTAAATTTTCTCTAGAAATTTTCTCATTTTTTTCCTACTCTGAGACCCTTTACTTGCTTCTATGTCTTCTTCACTGTTTGTGGTTACTTCACCTGCTTGATTACTATGCTTCGAGTATTTTCTTACTACTGAATCCTAGCTTACCCTAATGCTACCGTATGTTTGTACTGCTTCATCAACATGTCTAACCCTGCATGTTTTCTCACTCCTTACTATTTATATAATAAAGTGCAGTATCATGTTCCTTTCTTGTTTTGATCTTGATTCCTTTGATCCTGTGACTGATTGCAAAAGATTTTCTTACGAGCCCTAATTTTCTACTCATTTGTTTAAAAATTAATTGATTCACTTCCTTTATTGTGATGTTTTACCTTGCTGAATCCTTTCCCAAAATAAGTATATTTCGTACTTAGACTGGATTACCTACTTCATGCTTTTACTACCCTTTTTATGACAATAATCAATCTGCCCCAAACTGATTTTCTTTCCTTAATTAGGACTGCTGACCCGTTAAGCAGTGTTTCCCTAATTTAAGGGGAATCACTTGGGTCAATTTGATTCTGAATGGTGATTGTTTCTATGTTTGAGTTTTAATTTTACTTATTACCTTATTTCTCTACACGTTTTCAATGCTATATATACCTACTCTCTTCTCTTTCAAACATACGAACACAGACGAGCAATCTGAGTTCAAAAATCACTCTTACTCAAAACTCTCTCTCTCTCTCTTTCTGCTACTTGTGTTGTTGCTAGGCTGTGGACTTTTGTTTGCTCTACTTTCTTCTGCACTTTTGTCTCTCTACTGGTATGTCCTAGTTAATTTACATGTCTCAACAACAACATGTTTTCATTCCTATCTACTTCTGTTCCTGTTTTCTTTAGTTAACATATGTTTCTAGTATGTTGTAATATGTCCCCTTTCCCTTGTAATTCAATGTTTAATTTACATGTGCATCCTGTCAGTTGTTTGTTTTTTTTTTATACTTTACGAATCCCAAACCCTCATATCCCCTTTATATGCTTAAGTTATGGTTCAGAAACATGGCAATGTCTGAAATCATTGTCCATGGATATGACCTCCACTAGGTCTTTGGGCCCTAAGCTTTGTCAATTCCCTATCCCCATTCCCTTATTGCGTGTGTGCTTAGTAACAGCCTTGGCCTGCCAGTATTTTTTATTATTGTTCAAGCCATGATTTGACCTCCACTAGGTCTTTTACTCCCTAAATGCTTGATCAACAGGTTTGGTCATGGGTGTGCTAGTCTATTTTATGGCTGGGCATGACCACCAGCCTGCCTCGGTAGCCCTTATCCCTTATTTTGCACTTACACCTCATTCTTAGAACGTAAGTTCTGCCCCTCCTGTGTGAGCCTTGACTTGGAACCCTGGAGCTCCCTCTGAACTTGGACACACAAGGGTTGGCCCTTCCACACAGCACAACTCAATTTCTGTTTAGCATCTTGTGTGTATGCACCGTCTAGGGTTCCTGAAATACCTTGGATCTCTGAAACACCCTAGATGAGAGAAGGCTTGGAAATCTGGATCTCGGAAGTGGCTCAATCTCATATTATTATGCCTCAAGTCTAGATTAGGCTGCTCGTATGTAGCTGAGGATTTCTGATGTATTTTTAATTCCAACTTATTTCTTTTGGGCTGTAATAACTTGTATAAACTCATGGAACTTAGTAAAAATGGAGGATGGGATTTATTTTTTACGCATCAAGGGTAGAGATCCTGCCTTTAGGAGTTTGTTATGATTTCTGCAATTTCACACCTAGAAATCATGTCTATAGGTTAACCTTTAATTTCTGCAATTTCACACCTAGAAATCATGCCTATAGGTTGAATTTCAATTTCTACAAATACACCTAGAAATGATGCTTATAGGCTAACTTTTAATTCCTGCAAATACGCCTAGAAATCCTGCCTATATGTTAACCTTTAACTTCTGCAAACTCACATCTAGAAGTCATGCCTATAGGATTCATTCATAATTTTTGCACATTCGCGCATAGATATCCTGCCCATAGATCAACTTCTAATTATTCATATAAAATATGGTCTATAAACTACTGCATTCTGCATTTATAAACACCACTAGGCAAACAGTTTGTAGGTTCAATAATAAAGACTGCATATAGATACCATGTTCATAGGACCTTTTGTTAACGTCTAAAAAGGGGGTGTCCAAATCAGTAAGCGTATAGAAAGCACGACTATAGGAAATTTTGAATCTGAATAGAGATAATATTAACTGTTGAACTCGTAATTCCCTTTTAAAATGATAAAACCTTTAGTTTGCCTCTTTTATTTCTAAAATCAGTATATAACATGCCTAGCTTTAACCAACACTTAGATTCTCAATTAGATCGATTTTAGTCAACTGCATTCGAGTAAGCCTAATGTAGACCTTTTGCCTAAAGATATGCGTTGAACCAGTCCGCCCGTCGCTTTATTTAATTAAGACCCAAATCAGTACGTGTAAGACATGCTAAGCTCTGTGATTTTTTGATGGTTTATGGAGGCATATTTGAGCTCTGTTTGCTTGTCTGATTCCCTTTATTTTGCACTTACATGTTTTGGTTGACGCCTTAGCATTTTGTTCTTTGAAGCCTCTAAAAGCACCAAACCCCTTTCCTTTTAGGATTAGTAGTCTATTTGCCTCCGAAACTGATAGGATTGGGACGGGTAATTGCATGCAATAAGTAACGATACCATTCCGCGCTTTAATAACTTAACGGGGTGGGAAGGGTAGACATGGAGATGATGATCACACGATAACACTATGCGTACAATTGGGTACTAGTGTTGTGTGAATGATCCATGTAATGTATAAACCTAGGACCCCCTCCCTCTTTATTAGTTGTTATTTTTCAAGTTTTCAAAAGCTGTCCAATCTTTTTTAAACTTCCGCTTCTTTTCATTTCTTTTTACTTTCCTCAATTATTTGACCCCTTCCATTTATTTGTGTATCTCATCTTTAATCACAAACCGCTTCCTTCCAAATTTCAGCTCTTTTAAATCCTTCTTGTGCTTTTCTTATTTGTAACTATTATGTGAAAGATTCTCATATTTGCAATGCTTGCTTGTCTACTTGTTTGTTTGCATTTAAAGTCACAATTATAGCATGGCCGGGAATCACACTAGTAGATCTTGAGGGGTTCCTAACACGTTCCCCTAGAGATAATTTCTAGCCCTTACCCAAACTCTGGTTTTCATCTCAAATTGTTTCTTAAAGTGTCCTAATGCACTATAATCATTAAGTGGTGACTCTCCAAATCCAATTCCCAAACAGGAATAGATTTGTCCTCCCAAATGTCGTAAATCCGATTTTGCGAGAAAAAGGGGGCATCGACAATGGCGTGACAAGCTTCTTAAGGGTTTGAGTCCGTTTTTGTTTTCTTTTGTTTTTGGTAGTTTATAGTTAAGGGTACCTCAAGCAAAGCTTCACTTGGGCCTAGCACATTTACCTTTGATCCCATGGTCAAAGACAAAATGTTGTGTGTAGGATGGTGAAAGTCGAGGCCTTGAGACTCTTGCGTTGGCCGATAATCATCCAGTGGTTTTTCGGGACCATTTTGTGCTCAAATATTATCTAAGGTCGTTGTGGGCCCTCGACTCAATGTCTTTAGCAATTCCCTTGCGTGTGTGGTAAGAAATCGAATTGTGAGTCCAAGTCCCGAGCCAATGGTCTAGAACTTACCCCGAATGTTTGTTGAGGCAAAATCCTAAGTGGAAGTTGACTTGAGAAGTCATTATAGGCTCTCCTTGACCAAAAATTATATTTTGAACAATTCCATAGCATACCAATGATATGATCACTAGTTAACCCTTTTGAGCCTTAGACCTTCTTGTTTCAAGAACCATGTTACAAGCCTATAACTGTTCTAAAATATACCCTCACTTGGCATCCATTCCTTTCTTGAGCACATGGCAAAAGTATAAGTTTAGAGGGAGAGACGAGGATGACAACAAAGTGGTAAAAGGCACAAAAGTGAAGAAATGGAAAGGCAATGAAAAAGAAAGGAAAGCAAAAGACAAAAATAATGCTCAATGTGAAAAAGAATAAAAAGGAATTCAAGAAAAGCAAAAGAAAGAAAGGTGTGGAAAGTTGAAAAAGGAGAAACGGTTTGAAGTGCATAAGAAAGAGTGACAATGTGTCTCTTTAACCCCTTAGAAAGAAGTGAAATGACTCAAAGAGTCAAGAGAATTGTGCCAAATGAATCAAACGAAGTGCTTAAGGGATGATTGAACCCACTTGAATAAAAACATGGCCTACCGTTACCCAAAAGCCTTCACAATGACTCCACAAAAGCCCTATACGATCTTGAGTTGAATGAAGCTTACATTAGTGGATACTTACATGCGGGTCAAGCATATGGTACTTAGAGCAGGACTTGTGACTTTTTCTTGAGAGAGATGAGTGAATTAACTTCGATTTGTATGTCAATACTCTAAAAAGGAGGGATTTGCCTAGGGATAGTTAAGGATGTGTGAGTTTGGGTTCTATAATGACCAAAGTAATTGAGAGAGTTCTTTGATGTAAAGAGTCAACTCTTGATGCTCTTGTGTCACACTTGATCCATGGTTCTACAAAGGTTAAATGTTGTTAATAATTCATTCGTATTGAGGGCAATTGTTAGTCCCAATTGATGCTTGTTGAGGATACTTTAGGATGGCTGAAAATACTTGGATTTTCCCTTAAGGGGTGGGTCTTATTTTGTTTGCTTGAAGACAAGCAAAAGCTTAAGTTTGGGGGAGTTGATAACTAGAGATTATGCCATGTTTTATACTCCTTCTTGCTTACGTTTCGGTTATAAATTGTTACAAAATAGTCCCAAAAGGCTCATAATTGTGCTTGATTGTAGGTTTTATTGACAAAGTGACGAAATGTCAAGGATTGGCTCAAAAGGGAGTGAAACCTGCTCAAATATCAAAGACAAGGCAAACTGAGGGCAAAAAGGCCTAGTGTGGCCGCATTCGACTTTGTGCGGTCCGCACTAGGTAGATTCAGAGAGTGTGTTTTAAGGCAAAAAGGCCTAGTGCGGCCCCATTCGACTTTGTGCGGTCCGCACTAGGTAGATTCAGAGAGTGTTTTTAAGGCAAAACACCTAGTGCGGCCGCAGTCCAGTCTGTGCGATCTGCACTAGGTAGATTCAGAGAGTCAACAAAACTAGGCTTCAGGCAATGCGGCCGCCGTTCATATTGCACGGTTTACGGTGAAGGCTCCGCGGCCGCACGACCATTTTGTGTGGTCCGCAGAGTAGAGATTCAGAGATTTGAAATTGCCAAATTCCAAGCCTTTGCGGTCCGCGGTCATCTTTGTGCGAACCGCGCTAGCTGCCTCCGCGGCCGCGGTTTATTCTGCGCGGTCCGCGGAGCCCAACTTCAGAGAGCCAAGTTTTGAAATCCAAGAGCCTTGTGCGGCCGCGGTCCATTTTGTGTCTAGTTTTTTCAGCTTAGTATAAATAGAATATTTTACTATTTTTAGGTTATCTGTTATCTTCAGAACTGAGCTGCACTCGTGAGAACACCTTTTGTAGCCATTTTTGGCATCTTAGCTTCAAATTAACGATAGATTCTTGTAATTTAATTTAGCATTTAGTTAATATATCTTGTTCTTCATCTATTTCTTTATTTTCTTGTTCAAGCATGAGTAGCTAAACCCATTAGCTAGGGTTGTGGCTCAAACCTAGTGTGGAAAATTGATGGGTGTTGCCATCTAGGGTTAGATTGACTATGAGTTTTTATTATTTGGGTTGATTTTATGTTTTAATCTATGAATTGGTGGTTACAAATACTGATTTGTGCTTTGTGGATTTGACTCTTCTTGAGAAAGAGAGTTTAAGTCTCCGAAATTGACCCAACAAGAAATTAGGATGGACTCATGAGAAATGATAGTCCCAATTAACGGGTTAAACCTAGAGAGATTAATCACCCTACTTGAACCTTAGTTGCTTGATCTAATTTGCCTACCCATTTGGTCTCGGAAGAGTCAGTTGGGCAAAATCACTCTCTCTAGAGGTGCGAGAGTGGGTAAAATTATGGAGCGGTTATAGCATAAGCCCCAATTATGTCAACTGAATATTAGTAACATCTACCCGTCAATTATCCACCTAGATGATGTCACGACCTAGTGCCCTTCTTCCCATTAGATACAACTTTAGCAATTATCTCGTAGCATAGTCTTGATTTAATTAATAGTTTGATAATAGTAGTTCATAATTGAAAAACCCAAAAATGAAGAGAAGATCATTTAAGAGCGCACATGCAATTCTATTTTAAGTAAATACCCGATTTTCCTTCTAGCTCTCTGAGGATTCGATCATGACATTCATATCGGGTAAAAGCTACTGCGACCCTCTTCTCCTAATTTTTAGTAGTGTGGAGTTGGTTGTGATCACATGTGCCGCCTCGTGTTCCGCATTAGTGAGGATCTTCAAAGGGTTGATATTTTCACTCTGCTGCAAAATTTCTTCTCATTGTTTGTTATCCAGACTTGGTCCTCGACCCCCGAACGTGATTACGATTTAATTCCTTGAGCTTTTACTCAGGCTAAAGCTCCAAATTATTCGATTTAGCTCCAAAATATCTTCTCAACTCGAAATCATCTCTTAGAAAGCATAAAAAACGTAATAAGTGCAAATTACAATACTTTAAGCTAAAAAATGAATAAAGTGTAGTAATTAAAATGTAAAATACAACTAAAAATATGGGTTCCTAGTCTACCTCATATATGGGTTGAGCTTGAGTGAACATAAATCAAATGCCTACTAATGCGTTCATATGCGTTGATCTTGATTTAGATACTCGATGGCCCCACATATGGGTTAAGCATAATTAGAGGTCTCACATACTAGTTCAGCTTAAGTGAGCATAATAAGAGGTCCCACATACGAGTTAAGCTTAACTGAGCATAATAAGAGGTCTCGCATTAGCTTTAACAGTCCTCGTGCATATTCCTACATACTACATATTCCCATATGCTTACGTACGCAGGCCACTATGAGTAAATCTATCAAAATTTTACTTTTTTAAACATAACTTAGTTTTCAGCTTCTATTTCATATATTAGTTTAGATTCAGCTTTCAGCTTTAGTTTTAATTATCAGATACAAATTCAATTTTTAGCTCCAGCTTTCAGGTATAGGTTTTAAATTTATTTTAAGAATTAGTTTTACTTTTAAGATTATTCAGTATTTTTTATATGAATTATTTTCTCAACTTGTTGCACTTTATTTTGTTTATATATATAGCCTATAGTAGTTTGGTCATCCAACTAAGGGGGTTATCGATGAGACATTTGGGTATCCTTCGATGTACTTAGCCCGTTTGGACCTGATACGTCGCGTGATAGTCATTGAGTTTGTAAGTGATGAAACGTATGTCTAAAAATAAAGTTTGTATACTCAGTTGGTGAGATGTTGATTCTTTCAACTTCTTTTCAAACCTGTAGCTGTTATTAGACACTTATATTATTCCAGGGAAATGCTCCAATGACTTATGTACACAAATTCTTTTTAGATAGAGGCTCATAACTTGTCATGGTAGGTTTAGATCTATAAATTCTTATTCGTCATATGTTGTTAAACTGTTTCAGATTTATATGATTTAAGGATTATCTGATTCTAATATGATTATTATGCTCAGTAGTACTTTTCAGACAGATAGGGTAGAGTTCACTCAGTGCCCAAATTTTGGACGTGACAAGTTGGTACCATAGCCACTTCACATGCAAATAATAATGGGGCAAACCTTAATGTTTTAACTTAGTTTAGGCGAATCTCACATCGTTGAGATGATGTTAGGGCAAACCTTAGTGTGGGACGCTGAGTCCTTAACAGGAGAAGAGTGTATGTAACACCCCAAATAAATCTCACATCAGTAAAATACGGGAGAGATACTGGATATATAAGAAAACATGCCTTAGACCCTAGTAAATGGATTTTAAAGTCGTGCGGACCTAGTCCCGGAGCAGATATCACTAGTAGGCTCATTTGTGTATTCCTTGTATATCCCCTGTATAACTACATATACTTGTGTGTGAGATATATGTTAGATACATATGATGTAGAAATTTTTGAATTCGATTTCAACTATAAATTTTGACCTCAAAAGCAATCCAAATCACTTTAATCTTCCTTAAAATTTGTATATTATTTCATTTGTGTTTTCAACTAATTCAAACTATACCATCGAATTAGCTTATTTATGTAGTTGCTACGTACAAACAAAAATTAAAAACTTAAAAGACATTAGCTATTTTTGGATTTTAAAAACAGATTAACAAAATAAAAAACCTTATCACGTAGAATTTTTCTGAATCTTGTTTCCTAATATTATCTTCTAATTAACACATTCTTATTTTGCACTATGTCATAACAAATCTGTTTGGGAGTGATGTTATATATATAACATAATATATATGTATTATTTAATAATAATATTTATTTAAAAAATTAGGAAAAAGAATTTTATCTTAAATTTGAATTCAATCTTTGCCTTCTATGAAACTAAATGATGTGCTTTTCTATGAGTAACTAACTCTTTGTTAACTGCATATTTAAATTTAAATGAAGAACCCATTGATAAAGGTCATAAACCATTTTTATATAAAGGATATTCTACAGAAGTCTAAAAGAACTTCTAAGAAATCTTATATACAACATCTCTCTGCTATCATTAGATTTATTTATATACAACAATCTTCGTTAATTACTTTCTTCCAAATCCGTCATTCTTTTGGGTTGAGTTCTTGTAACGACCCGACCGGTCGTTTTGAGTTCTAGCGCGTCGTCCAGCGGTCTGAGACCATGAGCAGCTTCATTTCAGGTATATTGACTTGTGCGTATGGTCGGAATGGAAATTTAGGAAGATCGGAGTTAAATTTAAATAAAGATTCTCATTTCAAAAGCCTTAAGTTGGAGAAAACGGATAAGATTGGAATTCTGAGTAAACGACCTCGGAACCAAGATCTGAAGGTTCCAGCAGTTTCGTATGATGATTTCGGACTTGGGAGTATGCCCGGATCGGGTTTTGGATGAACTGGGAGTGTTTTGGCGCCCATTGTGGAAGTTGGCATTTTGGAAGAAATTTTACAAGTTTGGTTTGAAGTGCATTTTAGTGATATCGATGTCCGTTTGGAATTTTGAGGCTGAGAATAGCTCCGTATGGTGATTCTGGAATTGGGAGCGTGATCAGAAGTGAATTCGGAGGTCCGTAGGTCATTTGGATGTTTTTGAGAAGTTTGACCGGAAGTGGACTTTTTGATATCGGGCTCGGAATCCGATTCTGAAAGTTGGAGTAGGTCCGTAATGTCAAATATGACTTGTATGCAAAATTTTTGAGGTCAATCGGACATGATTTGAAAGGTTTAAACGTCAGAAATAGAAGTTGGAAATTTCAAGGTTCATAAAGCTTGGATTGAAGGTCGAATGATGATTTTAGCGGTGTCTGATGCGATTTGAGGCCTCAAGCAAGTCCGTAATGTGTTATGGGACTATTTGGTATGATTGGTTTGGGTCACGGGAGCCTCGGGTGGATTCCGAATGGTTAACGGATCAAATTTGGAAGTTGAAGAAAAGGCTGAAGGATGCTGCTTCGGTCATAATCGCATCTGCGGTTCTTGGACCGCAGATGCGGTCAGTCCTTCGCAGAATCAGCCAAGGGCAGGCCCTGGGGAAACCGCAGAAGCGGTTCCGCTTAAGCAGAAATTAGACCGCAGAAGAGGTCCAGCCAAATTTGGCCAGAACCGCAGAAGCGGCCCAAAACCGCAAAAGCGGTTTCCGCAGAAGCAAAAATGGAACCGCAGAAGCAGAAATAGCTGGAGGCAGAAGAGTTGTTTTAAAAGTCGGGAATTGGCCATTTCTCTCATATTTTTCAAGGTTGGGGCGATTTTTGGGGAGCTTCAAGAGGGGATTTTCGTCATCAATATTAAGGTAAGTTATCCCCACCTATTTTGAGTTAAATACATCAATGTTGTATGGATTTGGGTATGAAAATTAGTATAAAAATTGAGTTTTTGGTGGAAAACCTAGAATATTATATTCTTGGAATTTAGCCACGATTTTGAGTATGGAATTAAGATAAAATCATATATTTGAGTTCGTGAGTTCATGGGTAAACTTTATCTTCGAGAAATTTCGGATTTCCGGGCACGTGGGCCCAAGGACATTTTTGTTAACTTTTCGTTTGGGGTTAGGAATTGTTACAAATTGGGTTGTAAAGTTTAATTGAGCATATATTAATGGATTTGTATGACCATTGGCTAGTTTTAGATCTTTGTGCGTTGGTTCAAGCCTTCGGAAGAATGTAGAGTGTCGGTTATGAGTCTTCGGAGCGAGGTGAGTCTCCTTTCTAATCTTGTGAGGGGGAATTTACCCCATAGGTGAGTTAAATTGGTTATGTGCTCTTATTTGTGGGGGCTACGTACACACGAGGTGACGGGAGTCCATGCGTAGCTACTATTATGCTATTGTTCGGGTAGTTATGACCCAAAAACATGTTATACGTGGATTATTTGTGAACCCATGGATAGCTTGAATTGCCTAAAATCACATTGAATTAGTAAGTAAATTTCTAAGAGGATCAAACTTCATTTCTTAAAGATTGTTAAAGGAGAATTGGTATTATTTGGATAGTTTTTCCCCGATAAATTCTTAATTGGCTATTTGAGCATGTATTTTATGTGTACATGCGTCGCATGCATGATTCGCGAGCAGGGTATGTGTTTATTTATGGAACGGGCCGAACGTCTCGGCAGATTAAATAGATGCATCTATGGTTCGGGCCGTTCGACCCTCGGCAGTGCACAGTTTACATTCCTGTGGGTCGGAATAAATTGATAAGATAATAAAGAATAAACCTTGAAAGTCCTCGATTATTTGTTGAACGTGTTTACCTGTTTTCTGGCTTCGTGAATTAGAACTACTATATGAATCCATGATTTTGCCTCACATTTCTAGGATATTATTAATTGACCTCTAGTAAGTGTCAAAATTGACCATCTCGTCTCTACTTCTTCGATATTAGGCGGGATACTCATTGAGTACCCGTTGTTACGTACTCATATTACACTTCTGTGCATTTTTGTTGCACAAGTATATGTATCTCTAGTAGCCTACTGGGCGTAGCAGCACGGATGATTATGGGACTAGGTGAGCTGCATTATTCGAGGCGACTCGCAGCTAGTGTAGTTCCTTTCAGCATTTTTATATTCATTCCATGTCCACTGTATTTCGGACAGATGTTGTATTTTATTTTCCTTATCAATAGATGCCCATGCACTTGTGACACCGGGTTCTGGGATGGTTTTCGAAAGATGTGTACTAATAGTTATTACTTAATTTGAATTGAAGTAGAGATTGTTTTAATTATGAAAAATGGAAGGAAAAATCCTAGATTTTCAAAGGTATTAAAAGAGAATTAAATTGATAAATTAGTTGCCTTGCCTGACATAGGTGTCTGGCGCACCACGACCCTTAGTGGATTTTGGGTCGTGACAACATGGTATCGGAGCACTAGGTTCCCGTCAGTCTCACGAGTCATGTGCAAGTCTAGTAGAGTCTTGTGGATTGGTACGGAGACGTCTGTACTTATCCTTGGGAGGATACAGGGCTGTTAGGAGTACTTCCCTTCTTGATTTCCTTATCGTGCGGTTCGATTCCTTAGAGGCTTATGCCTTTGATTCCTTCCCACTCAATCTTACGCGACGCGAGCGCTTGTTATAAATCAAAAATTTAAGGATTGTAATGGCACTACAAATATGGTGCGGGATGATTTTCCTGGTATAGTTGATTGGACTATTATAGTCGCATTATGGATGGATATTCTATTGTTTCAGCTTAGTAACAGAACTTCTAAGAGCCTTGAGGCTAGGCACAGGCTGCCATAATGCTTATGAGCGGTTATTCCGCAGTGTTGTTGTGATGGTAGGGTGTTTGCCCACGTGTCGGGGCAGTGAATGACTTGAAGGGAGGTTTACTCTGTGTGTAATCAAGGGGTTCAGTATTTAATTCCTGGGAAGGGAAAGACAATCGAACTAAGGATGGTCAGATGTGGACTGGTGGAAGTAATGAAATGTGGTAATTGCAAGCGTGGTGGAGTTCTCCTCTATATTGGGGTGTTGTCCTAATTAGACATATTAAGTTTATCGGTGTTATGATCTTCTACAACTCGCCCTTGGGGAAAGATATTGTGAAATAGTATCAGAGATTCAACCATCAGGCATCGCAGGATGTGGCATTTTAGATTTGAATTGGTATTTCAAATATTGACGATTCGAGAAAGATGACCCCCGGAAAAGGTTAAAGTTAGTAACAGATTATGGACTCAAGTTCCAGGAAGATACATTTATTAAGGCAACAACTGAGTAGTAAAAGATGAAAAAACATGTGGGAAGTGTAAGGCGGAGTTTTGAACTTCTAAAGGGCTAGGTATAAGAAGCGTAGGTCGAGCAGTTGATTAAAGGAGCGAGTTTTCCCAAAGTGGGAGAGTGGCAGAGCTGTATAGGGCTTAGTAGTAGGATGACTACGCGCCTAAGGAGAGTTTGGAATGATCTGGGATTTTAGCGACGGGTAATTGAAGTCTGCAGGTTTAATTCAAAGCATGGGTTGTGATGCGGCAGGAGATTTGGTATGACGGAAAGGAGCTGCTTGAAATAAAGAAGGATGCAGCATAACTCGGAATTGGAAAGGTGTTGCCGCACATTTAATTGATGTCCACAAGGGGTAAATGGACTGGTACAGCTAGAGAGTGAGCTTGGACACAGGATGGGTTATTGATGTCATAGTGATTGTATCCCGTGCAGCAGCATTGGAAGATGGCGGAAAGTGATTTCCACAAGTGGGTTATTTCCTGTGAGCAGGGTAGCGGTCGCGTGGTTGGCGAGGCTTCTGTAAAGAATTCTGTTGGTTATACAGCGAAGAGATCGGTCGTGCGAATGGGGTTGATGATTCAGAGTATCAAAAGGGGGTGTTACCGAATGATTCCAAGAATTTTGGCGGTTGATTGCGCCCGGTTATGTCGATAAGAGATAAGGAACCCCGGTGAATTCCAGAGTCGTAAAATAATGGCTTTAAGCTAAGTGGGAGATTCCCACCGCCTATGATTGGGTTGCATGGTTAACTACTCGTGAGGTTTCTGGTTATTAGCATATTGATAGGTTATTCCAGCTACAGGAAAGGACCATAAGTGGTAAAATGAGTAGATGAATTATTGGGGGCATGCTATGGTTGGCTTTATTAGCTCATGTTCGAACTTGGGGAAGGATTTAGGATTTATGCCTTGTATAGAAGCGGGTTTAAAGGGGAGTGATTCTGCCAGGTGCTTCGTTAAGAGGGTATTAATGTACTAGAGGATTCATGGAGTTGATTATATTTGGGACCAAGTCAGAGTGGGCGGCTCTCAGCAACGGTCCTAGTAGATCCCAAGGGATAAAGTGTAGTGCCCAATGATTTCAAGCCTATGAGTACAGTTAAGGATCAAGATTTGTAACAGCTTATGAGAAGGTGCCCAGAATGTTCTATGATATTTTGACTTGTGGTGTAGCATTTGAGAGATATGAAATAGTTCGTGGGATTTGAGGCAGCATGGTCTCGTGACTCAAGGTCACTAGCGGTGAGTGTAAAGGGAGTATGTTATGTGTTGAAGAGAGTTAGTATTATTTCAAAGGCAATCAACGATAAACTGTAAGGAGGTAGATTGATCAGTCATAGTTGAATTGGCATATTGGGGTCAGTGATCAGTTCATTCAGTGTGATCAAGTTATGCGTATGATTTGTGGCGGTACGTGTGAGGCTTGTCGGCCGCCGTAATTGATGTTAATCAGAAGCATTCTTCTGTTATGGCTTGTTAAGTGGAAGCGGATTCTAGAAGGGCTATGGTGGCTTGGACCACTACTTAGAGATTTGCATATCCTACGATTATGGGAATTTGCCTGTGTGTTGCTATGATTCTCCTGAAGTGAGTTAAGTGAAAGTTCTTATATGATGAAGTGTTAAAATATTAATGATTTCGAAGTTACGATGAAAATCGTGTTCTATCATATGTTGGCACGTTGGGTGCAGTGAGTAGCATGGAAATTCGAAGTGAGGATCGAGGTTGCAGTTTGGTACTGGTAAGGATGTCACGAGCTCGGATGAGCAAGAAAAGGGTGGAATGTTAAAGTAAATTGGTATTGTATTCAGCGTCACCTGAGATCGATGTGTTGTGAAAGAGGCTTTGCATCCTGGTTGAGGATTCTTGATCGCTTTTCAGCGTTAGTGCGTCCGATGGTTTAGATGTGCGGCCCCGTTATTTATTTCGGAAGATTATAGGAGCGTGTCCCATGGGAAGATTGTATAAGTGTGACATGTAGTCACTTGATTGACTAAAGATTGAAACCAAGTATGAGGATTGTGGTAATATCATTAATTTGAGAATTTATGCCTGTAGGGCACTTTATTTGTTGGGTTATGAACTGGGGAGGTTGCTCTGGTTATAATGGTTGTTCTTAGGTGTTATGAGGAAAAAAGGGAGTTACTATGGACCTTTGAAAGGTTATTAGCCAAGTTGGTGCAACCAGAAATCAGCTTGAGATCAATGGATTGATTTATATGTGAATAGGGATTTATATCAGGCCAGTTGTGTTCGTTTCAGCGAGCGTTCCCTATGGAGGAACAGTCGGGGTGCTATTTTATCATTCAGCTATTCCAGGTAATGATGTATTGCACCGTATGAGTTATGAGACGGCTTGGTAAATTTTTATGTGTTGAGGCTCCGCGTGGCAATGATGTTATGTGAGCAGAATGGCTCTTGAGATTCAAATCTTGTATCGCACCTTAGTTGTGCTTGAATTTTGTAGCCTATAGCGCTATGTGTTTTTATCAGGGATAGTATTATGCACTTAGTGTGCTTGTGATCAAAATTTGATATTTTTATTGTAATGAGCAGATTTAGCCCGAAGTACAATCTCCTTATGTGAGATCTATGTGTGGATCGGGTGGCACTCCACCATGGGTATGTTATTTGGATCGGGTTGCATGCCACAACAGTGTAATGTCGAGTCTAGTTTTCTATATGCTATTTTTTGTTGTGTTTTTCGCTTCCTATCTTCTAAGGAAAGTCTGTATTAGTGCGGGGGTTAGGTAATTCCTTCCAGAGTTCGATTTCCTGTTTGTGTTGTCTTCAAATTGGTGGCCTATTGGAACATTGTGGCGTCATATGAGACTTTTGATTGTGTTCGGGGTGGCTTATTGCCTGAGTAGTTCGTACTGGGTGAGACGAGATTATTGGATTTAGGACCAGTGCAATTTGATTATATGAAGTGTATTAAAGAGCTAAGACCATTAGATGGTTCAGGAAGAGGCAATGGCTATTGTCAAGGGTATAGACCCAATGAATTGTTGATTCAGCAGTTGGTTATGAATTTCGGCACATCTCTTCTGTCATATCGGTGTTGTAAAAGTTAGAGCAAGACCCATGTAGGTCAGGAGGTGCAATGGGAGCATCTGATTCGTGCAATTTCGATTAATTCGATTGGAAATGTTATGGTGGTCCTATGAGTAAAGTGATGCAAAGTGTGAATTCAGCAAGGTTATGCAGTCGTGTTTGGGTACAGCATGTAGTGGTTGATGTGGTGATTGTATGTTGGAAACAGGCTTGGCAGAAAATTCGGGGTGTTGGCATTAGGCTTTAAGGCTTATTTGCTTGAATAAAAGAGTGTATCTGCAAAATTATCGAGCTAATGTGCTCAACTGAGTTGTGGTAGCACGGGTAGGTGCATGAGGTGTTAAACAGGGATTTCAGACTACTTTAGTGTAGTTCTTAGCACGTTCGAGGATGAACGTATGTTTAAGTGGGAGAGAATGTAACATCCCGACCGGTTGTTTTGAGCTCTAGCGCGTCGTCCAGCGGTCTGAGGCCATGAGCAGCTTCATTTCAGGTATATTGACTTATGTGTATTGTCGGAATGGAAATTCCGGAAGATCGGAGCTAAATTTAAATGAAATTCTCATTTCAGAAGCTTTAAGTTGGAGAAAATGGCTAAGATTGGAATTCTGATTAAACAACCTCGGAATCAAGATCTGAAGGTTCCAGCAGGTTCGTATGATGATTTCGGACTTGGGCGTATGCCCTAATCGGGTTTTGGATGACCTGGGAGTATTTTGGTGCCTATTGTGGAAGTTGGCATTTTGGAAGAAATTTCATAAGTTTGGTTTGAAGTGCATTTCAGTGTAATCGATGTCCCTTTGGAATTCTGAGATTGAGAGTAGCTCCATATGGTAATTCTGGAGTTAGGAGCGCGATCGTAAGTGAATTCGGAGGTCCGTAGGTCATTTTGAAGCCATTAGGCTAAAGATAGAAATTTGAAGGCTTTTGAGAAGTTTGACCGGAAGTTGACTTTTTGATATCGGGGTCGGAATCCGATTCCAAAAGTTGGAGTAGGTCCATAATGTCAAATATGACTTGTGTGCAAAATTTGAGGTCAATCGGATATAATTTGATAGGTTTAAACGTCGGAAATAGAAGTTGGAAATATCAAGGTTCATAAAGCTTGGATTGGAGGTCGAATGATAATTTTAGCGTTGTTTGATGCGATTTGAGGCCTCGAGCAAGTCTGTAATATGTTATGGGACTATTTGGTATGATTGGTTTGGGTATCGGGGGCCTCGGGTGGATTCCGGATGGTTAACGGATCAAATTTGGAAGTTGAAGAAAAGGCTGAAGGATGCTGCTTCTGTCATAATTGCATATGCGGTTCTTGGACCACAGATGCGGTCAGGCCTTCGCAGAAGCGGCCAAGGGCAGGCCCAGGGGAAGCCGCAGAAGCGGTTCCGCTTAAGCGGAAATTAGACCACAGAAGCGGTCCAGCCAAATTTGGCCAGAACCGCAGAAGCGGCCCAAAACCGCAAAAGCGGTTTCCGCAGAAGCAGAAATAGCTGGTGGCAGAAGGGTTGTTTTTAAAGTCGGGAATTGGCCATTTCTCTCATATTTTTCAAGGTTGGGGTGATTTTTGGGGAGCTTCAAGAGGGGAGTTTCATCATCAATGTTAATGTAAGTTATCCCCACCTATTTTGAGTTACATACATCAATTTTGTATGGATTTGGGCATGAAAATGTATAAAAATTGAGGTTTTGGTGGAAAACCTAGAAAATTATATTCTTGGAATTTAGCTACGATTTTGAGTATGGAATTAAGATAAAATAATATATTTGAGTTCGTGAGTTCATGGGTAAGCTTTATCTTCGAGCAATTTTGGATTTCTGGGCACGTGGGCCCAAGGGCATTTTTGTCAACTTTTTGTTCGGGGTAAGGAATTGTTACAAATTGGGTTGTAAAGTTTAATTGAGCATATATTAATGGATTTGTATGACCATTGGCTAGTTTTGGAGCTTTGTGTGTTGGTTCGAGCCTTCGAAAGAATGCAGAGTGCCGGTTATGAGTCTTCGGAGCAAAGTGAGTCTCCTTTCTAATCTTGTGAGGGGGAATTTACCCCATAGGTGAGTTAAATTGGTTATGTGCTCCTATTTGTGGAGGCTACGTACGCACGAGGTGATGAGAGTCTGTGCGTAGCTACTATTATGCTATTTTCCAGGTGGTTAGGACCCAAAAGCATGTTATAAGTGGATTATTTGTGAACCCATGGATAGCTTGAATTGCTTAAAATCACATTGAATTAGTAAGTAAATTTCTAAGAGCATCAAACTTCATTTCTTAAAGATTGTTAAAGGAGAATTGGTATTATTTGTATAGTTTTTCCCCGATAAATTCTTAATTGGCTATTTGAGCATGTATTATGTGTACCTGCGTCGCATGCATGATTAGCGAGCAGGGTATGTGTTTATTTATGGAACGCGGCGAACGCCTCGGCAGATTAAATAGATGCATCTATGGTTCGGGCCGTTCGACCCTCGACAGTGCACAGTTTACATTCCTATTGGATCGGGTCGTCGCCTCAGTGTTATTTGCGCATGTTATTTGTCGCTTGAGAATTTTAAATGTGAAATTGGTCCTTCGTGGCTTGATATAAATTGATAAGATAATAAAGAATAAACCTTGAAAGCCCTCGATTATTTGTTGAAGAGGTTTACCTATTTTCTGGCTTCGTGAATTAGAACTACTATATGAATCCATGATTTTCCTCACATTTCTAGGATATTGTTAATTGACCTCTAGTAAGTATCGAAGTAGACCATCTCGTCTCTACTTCTTCGAGATTAGGCGGGATACTCATTGAGTACACGTTGTTTATGTACTCATACTATACTTCTGTGCATTTTTGTTGCACAGGTATATGTATCTCTAGCAGCCTACTGGACGTAGCAGCGCGGATGATTCTGGGACGAGGTGAGCTGCATTGTTCGAGGCGACTCACAGCTAGTGTAGTTCCTTTCAGCATTTTTATATTCATTCCCTGTCCACTGTATTTCGGACAGATGTTATATTTTATTTTCCTTATCAATAGATGCGCATGCACTTGTGACACCGGGTTCTGGGATGGTTTTCGAAAGATGTGTACTAATAGTTATTACTTAATTCAAATTGAAGTAAAGATTGTTTTAATTATGAAAAATGGAAGGAAAAATCCTAGATTTTCAAAGGTATTAAAAGAGAATTAAATTGATAAATTAGTTGGCTTTCCTAATAGAGGTGTCCCGCGCCACAACCCCCTTAGTGGATTTTGGGTCGTGACAGTTCTTGTGGTTGGGAAATCAAAGAGTGCAACTTTTATTTCTAGAGTAGGCACTATATCCTGGGGATAGATTTTCCTTTAACCATTTGCACCATGTGGGGAAAGATACTATCCTAAAGATAGTTTCCTGGAAACGCCTTGTCTACTCATTTCAGATTTCTTATTAGATTATCTTTCTTGAGTTTACTCCGTTGGTTCATTTTCAATATATTTTTATAACAATTTTAGGACAGTAAAATTTTGATTCAACAGACTCTTCTTTGTCGGGCAAACAATTCCAATATGTGAAGAGGCTTGAAAAGTTAAATGGGATGAACTACAAGCGTTGGAGTATGAAAATGATATATCAATTGACGATTGCAAAAGTCTACTATGTCTTGACTTGTTCAAATCCACAATATGGAAAAGCGGATGGGCAAATTTCGGACTCACAATAAAAATGGCTTGAAGATGATTTTGTGTGCCGCTCAATGATCCTGAATGCAATTAGTAATGCCCTCTTCGATGTGTTTCACAAATGCTACCCTACATATGAGTAGTGGGCTGCCATCTCGCGAAGATATGTGTAACGACCCGATCGGTCGTTTTGGGCCCTAGCATGTTGTTCAGCAGTCAGAGGCCATGAGCAGCTTCATTTCATATGACCTGTACGCGTGGTCGGAATTGAATTTCGGAAAGTTCAGAGTTGATTTGGAGAGAGAATTATCATTTCGGAAGCTTAAAGATGAAGGAATTATCCAAGATTCGGATTTTTGAATAAACAACATCGGAATCGAGATCTAAAGGTCCCAGCAAGTTTGTATGATAATTTTGGACTTGAGAGTATGCCCGGATCGGATTTTGGAAGACCCGGGAACAATTCGGCACCTATTGTGGAAGTTAGTATGTTTGAAAGAATTTTATAAGTTTGGGTTGAAGTGCATTTCAGTGTTATCGATGTCTATTTGGGATTCCGAGTCTGTGAATAGCTCTGTATGGTGATTACGGTGTTGGGAGCACGATCAAAAGTGAATTCGGAGGTCCGTGGGTCATTTGGCTAAAGATAGAAATTTGAAGGTTTCTGGAAAGTTTGACCGAGAGTTTACTTTTTGATATCGGGGTCGGATTCCAATTCCGAAAGTTGGAGTAGGTTCGTAATGATGAATATGACTTGTATGCGAAATTTGAGGTCAATCAGACGTGATTTGATAGGTTTAAATATTGAAAATAGAAGTTTGAAATTTTAAAGTTCATTAAGCTTGAATCGTTGTGCGATTCATGGTTTTAGCGTTGTTTGACGTGATTTGAGGGCTCCAAACAGGTCCGTGTTACGTTATGGGACTGATATGTGTGATTAAACAGGGTCCCGGTGGCCTCGGGTGTGTTACGGGTTGTATTGCGCTCTTATTTGATGTTTCAACGTCGTTTTCTTTGTGAATAAAGGGGTACCACATTAAGAAATGAGATCTAAATTCAGTTTGTATTGAACTATTAGATCCTTATCGTAATTTTGGAGCCATGGCAAAAATAATCATCGAATTTGGGCATCGTATGAGGAAGTTATGCTCATTTTTGTGTCAGGAAAAACTGTTGCTTCTAGTATGGTCGCAACTCCGAACATATCCATCGGAATTGCGATGCCCAGTTCGCAATTGCGAACTTTTTGTCGCAAATGCGGCCTTTTCCAGCCCTTCTTTGTTCCCAATTGCGAAGGCTTTCTTTGCTTTTGCGAGGGTTCGCAATTGCGAACCCTGGATCGCAAATGCGACATCTACAGCTTGATTTTAGCTATGTAACTCGAGTTTTTGCTTCATTTTATCATATTTTGAACTCTAGGTCCGAGAGTGGGCGATTTTGAGATTGGATTTTCGTATCAAATCATTGGATAAGTTCCTCTTACTAATTTTCAATTATATTTTGTGATTATACCTTAGATTTAACATCAAAATTCATGAGAATCTAAAGGAAAATTTGGGGTTTTATAGAAAAACCTAGAAATTGAGATTTTTGGATTTTGACCACGATTTTGGGCATGGAATTGAGAATAAATTATATATTTGAGTTCGTAAGGTCATGGGTAAACTTTATCTTTGGAAAATTTTGAAATCCGGGCACGTGGGCTCGAGGGAAATTTTGTCAACTTTTCGTTCGGGGCTAGGAATTGTTATAAATTGGACTATAATGAGTAATTGAACATATATTTATGGGTTTATATAATTATTGGCTAGTTTTGGAGCATTTTTGCATCGATTTGAGTTTTTGAAAGGGCGTGGAATGTCGGTTATGGAACTTCGGAGCGAGGTGAGTCTCCTTTCTAACCTTGTAAGAGGTAATTATCCCCATAGGTGAGTTAATTGGTTATGTGCTCCTATTTGTCGGGGCTACATACGCACGAGGTGACGAGAGTCCGTGTGTAGCTACTATTATGCTGTTGTCCGAGTAGTCTAGGACCAAAAAGCATGTTGTACATAGATTATCTGTAAATTTATTGACAGCTTGAATTGCTTAAATCTCATTGAATCAGTAAATGAACTCCAAGAAGGACTAAACTTAATTTTTCTTAAATCGTTAATGGAAATTGGCTTTTATTGGAATAAATACTTCCCGATAAATTCTTAATTGGTTGTTTGAGCATGTATTTCTATGTGTACCTGTGTCGCATGTATAATTCGCGAGTAGGGTATTGATTTATTTATGTTGACCACGTCGCAGGCATGAGTCGCGAGCGGGATAATAGATGCATATATGGTTTGAGTCGTTCGACCCTCGGCAGTGCACGATTTAGTTTTATGTTGGATCGGGTCGTACGTCCCACGGTGTTACTTGCGCATGTTTTGCTTAGCAATTTCTCTGAGGACTGAGTTTCATATCTGCTTGAAATATTGGTGAATATCCATGATAATAAGTGGGAAAGAACAGTTATTCCATGATTATTCGCATTAATAATATGTTATTATTGGACCTCAAGTAAGTGTCAAAGTCGACCATCTCGTCTCTACTTATTCGAGATTAGACGGGATACTCATTGAGTACATATTGTTTTCGTACTCACACTACACTTCTGTGCATTTCTATTGCACATGCACATGCATCTCTAGAGGCCTACTGGATGTAGTAGCATGGATGATATGGAGACTTAGGTGAGTTTCTTGTCTCGAGGCAACCCGCAGCCAGCAAAGTCTCCTTTAGTTTTCTGTAATTATTTTCTGTCCAATATTATATTCCGGACAAATGTTGTATTTTTATTTCCTTCTTAGTGAATGCTCATGCACTTGTCACATCGGGTTTTGGGATGGTTTTGAAATATTTTGTATTAATTGCTTATTATTTAATTTGAATTGAAGCAGTTATCTTTTTATTTATGAAAAAATGAAGGAAAATCTTAGTTTTCAAGATTTTTAAAAAACTTCATCAAGTAATTTCGTTGGCTTGCCTGACAGCAGTGTCCGGCGCCATCGCGACCCTTAGTGGATTTTGAGCCATGACAATATGGTATCAGAGCACTAGGTTCCTAGGGTCTCATGAGCCATGAGCAAGTCTAGTAGAGTCTCGCAGATCGGTACGAAGACGTCTGTACTTATCCTCGGGAGGCTGCAGGACTGTTAGGAGTACTTCCCTTCTTGATTCCTTATCGTGCAATTTGATCCTTGGAGGCGTATGCCTTTAATTCATTCCTACTCAATCTTACGCGATGCGAACTGCTTGTTATAAATCAAAAATTGAAGAATCGTAATGGTACTATAGATATGATACGGGATGTTTCTCCCAGTACAGCTGATCGGATTATTATCATCGCTTTATGGAAGAATATTTTATTATTTCAGCCCAGTAGCGGTATTTCTGACGGCTTTGAGGCTATGCACAAGTTTCCATGATGCTTATGAACTATTGTTCCGCGGTTTTGATATGATGGTAGGAAATTTGCCTACTTGTCAGAGCGGTGAATGACTTGATGGGAAGTTTACTCAGTGCATGATTTAGAGATTCGATATTTTATTCCCGGCGGGGAAAAGGCAATCGGCTGAGAGTGTTCAGGTTTGGGTTGATGTGGTAATGGGACTTGGTATTTGTGAGCGTGGTGGAGTTTTTCTTCTATGATGAGGTGTCATTGTCCTTATTGAACGTACTAAGCTCGCCGGTGTTATGACCTTCTACAATTCGCCTTTGGGGCAAACTATTGTTAAATAGTATTGAAAATGTGGCTGTTAGAAATCACAGGGTGCGGTAGTTCAGGATTGAATCAGTGTTTCTAATGTCGATGGCTCGAGAAATATGATCTTCATAAAGGTTTAAAGTTAGTAGCGATGGTGGGTACAAGTGCTATGAAGATAGATTTTATTAAGGCAACAACTGAGTAGCAAAGGATGAGAATGACATGTGGGAAGTGTCAGGCGGTGGCTAAAATTTCTAGAAGGCTGAGTATAAGAGGCCAAGGTCTAGTAGACGACTAAAGTGGTGAGTTTTGCCAAAGTGGGAGAGTTTGGAGTGATTTGGGAATTTTAGTGATTTTTGGTTTGGGCCTACGTATTAATTTGAAATTATGCGGTAGGAGATTTGATATAACAGGAAGGAGCTGCTTGAATAAAGAAGGAATGGACTCGTGCAGCTAGAGAGAGAGCTTGGACTCAGGATGGGTTATTCATTTCATAGTGATTGTACCCTGTGCAGCAACGTTGGGAGATGTCGGGGAGTGATTTCCACAGGTGGGTTATTCCTGTGAGCAGTTTAGTGGTCGCGTGGTTGGCGAGGCTTATGCGAAGAATTATATTGGTTATACAGCGAAGGGATTGGTCGTGCGAATGTTGTTGATGATTCAGAGTATAAAAAGGAGGTTTCTATAGTAAGATATCGAGAAATTTGGTGGTTGATTGCGCAAGGTTATGTCAATAGGAAAATAAGAATCCTGAGAAATTCCAGAGTTATGTAATAGTGGCTTCGAGCTAAGTTGGAGAGTCCCACCGCCTATAATAGGGTTGCATGGTTAACTACTTGCGAGGTTTCTAGTTATTAGCATATCAATGGGCTATTTCAGCTACGGGAAAAGACCATAAGTGCTAATTTGAGCAAAGGATTATTAAAGGTGGGCTATCGTTGGCCTTAGTGGCCCATGTTCAGACTTGGGGAAAGATTCAGGATTGTGCTTTGTAAAGATGCGGGTTCTAAGGGAAATGATTCTGCAAGGTGCTTCACTAATGGGGCATTCATGTGCTAGAAGATTTATGGAATTGATTATATTCGGGGCCAAGTCAGAGCGGGTGGATTTCAATAATGGTCCTAGTGAATTCAAAAGATAAAGTGTGATGCCTAATGATTTTGACCCTATTGGTACAGTTAAGAATCAAGCTTGATAGCAGCCTATGAGAAGAGGCACAGAATGTTCTATGATGTTTTGACTTGCGATGTAGCAATTGGGACGTACGAAATGGTTCGTGGGATTTGAGACAGCATGGTCTCGTGATTCAGGGTCACTCGGGAAGAGTGCTGATGGAGTATGTTAAGTGTTGAATGGGGTTATCATTGTTTCTATGGCAATCAAGGACAAATTGGAAGAAGAGGGATTGGTTAGCCATATTTGAATTGGCATGTTGCTGGTAATTAATCAGTTCTTTCAACGTGATCAAGTTATGCAAGTGAATTGTGACGGTGCGTGCGAGTCTTGTTAGTTGCCATAGTTAGTGTTATTCAGAAAGTATTCTACCGTTGTGGCCTGTTATGTGGAGGTGGATCCCGGAAGGGTTATGGTGGTTTAGACCAATCTAATAGTGGTTCCAAAGCTATGATGAAAAACGAGTTCTATCGTATATTGGCATGTTGGGTGCAGTGAGTGGTATGGAATTTGAAGTGAAGATCAAGGTAGCAGTTCGGTGTCGACATGGATGTCACGAGCTCGGATGAGCAGTAAAGAATTTTTGATGTTTGAGGTAAGTTGGTATTGTCTTCAGCGTCATCTGAGATCGGTGTTTTGGAAAAAGGGCTTTGCATCCCGGTTAATGATTCTTGATCGCTTTTTAGTGTTAGTACGGCCGATGGTTTGGAGGTACGACCCAGTTATTTGTTATAGTAGGCTGTGGGAGTGTGTCCCACAGGAAGATTGTATAAGTGTGGCAGGTAGTCACTGGATTGATTAAAGACTTAAACCAAGTATGAAGGTTGTGATGATATCATTGATTTGAGAATATATGCCTGGAGGGCACTCAGTTTATTGGGTTATGGACTGCGGAGGATTACTCCTGTTGTGATGGTTGTTCTTGTGTGTTATGAGAAAAGGGAAATTAGTATGGACCTTTGAAGGGTCATTGGCCTAGTTTGGTACGATCAGGGTCGACTTGAGGTCGGTGGATGGATTTAAATGTAAATATGGGCTCTATATCAAGCTAGATGTGTTCATTTTAACACAGCGCTCCTTAATGAAGGAGTAGTCGGGGTGTTATTTTGTCATCAGCTATTTCATGTAATGACGTATTGCGTCGTGTGAGTTGTGAGACGGCTTGGTGAATTCCTTATGTGTTGAGGCTCCGCGTAGAGATGATGTTATATGAGCAGGATGGCTTTTGAGATTTCAAATCGTATATCGCACCTCAGTTGTGCTTGAGTTTTGTGGCTTCTGCCGCTATATGTCTCTCCAGGGAAGGAATTATGCACTTAGTGTGCTTGTGACCAATATTCGGTATATTATTGAAGTGAGTAATCTAGCTCGGTGCGTATCTCTTTATGCGAGTTTTATGGGTGGATCGGGTGGCACACCGCCATGGTTATGTTGTTCGGATCGGGTTGCGCGCCGCAATAGTGTGAAGCTAAGTACAGTTCCCTGTATCTATTTTTATATGTTTTGTTTCCTATTTTATGAGGAAAGCTTATATTAGCTATATGCCCGCGTCGCTGTATGATTCGCGAGCGGGGTATTTGTTTAATTAAGTCGACCGTGTCGCATGTATGATTCGCGAGCGGTGTAGTTGAATTTCCTTCTTAAAGTTTTCTTTCCTTTATATCGTGTTCGATATGGTAGCCTATTGGCACATTGTAGCATCATATGGGACTTTTGGTCATGTCGGGGTGGCTTATTGCTTGAGCTGTTCGTACTGGGTGAGACGAGATCATTGAATTCGAGATCAGTGTAATCTGAGTATATGAAGTGTATTAAGGAACCAAGACCATTATTTAGTTCAGAATGAGGTAAGGGTTCTTGTCAGGAGTATAGACCCAATGATTTGTTGATTCAGCAATTGGTTATGAAATTATATGCCTATCTTCCGTCGTTGCGGTATTGTAAGAGTTAGAGTAAGAGCTATGCATATCATGAGGTGCGTTGTGAGCATCAGAGTCATGGAATTTTGACTAAATTGACCAGTGAATGTTATTGTGGTCCTATAGAAAAATGGTGCGAGGGGTAAATTCAGCTAAGGTATGCGATCGTGTTTTGGTGCTGCATGTAGATGTTGATATGGTGAGTGTATGTTGGGAACAGGCCTAACATTAAATTTCTGTAGACATGTGATTTTTGACCCTCCCCAAGATTTTTCACATTTTAGCATGTAGATATTTAGTTTAGGTCTAATATCGCTATTTTGACTATTTTTTTTTTAAACTTCTTCAGTTTATATTATTTCAAAAAACTTAAAAAAAAAAAGAAGAAGGAAAAACTAACAAAAAATATTTTTATTCTTTATGTTAGATTATTGCTATTTTTTATAGCTAGTTTTATTTTATTTTATTTTTACGAAGGTTAAAAGAAAAGTTTCAAAAAATATTTTTTACTTGGTTTAGTGTAATTTTAAGTTATAAGTATTTAATAAATATTGAGTAGTATTTGAATTTCTCTAATAGGATTATTTTAGTTCTCTTTTTAATATTGTCGACTTTAGATAAATAGTATTTTGTAACTAGTGTTATCGTATCATTAATATGAATTAAAACAAAATAAAATAAAAAATTAAAAAATTAAAAAATTAAAAACAAAAGAAGGAAGAACGTGAATAATGAAATGCAAAGGCAAAAGTTGGAAAGGAAAATTCAAACCTTTTTCCCCTTTTCCACCCTGTCACATGCCCTTTCCTCTTAATCTTATATTTTTATTTAGTTTTTGATTATTTCTTTACCAATAGAGTATTGCCACCTCACTTTTTATCAACAAAAATTCCTCACAATGCACAGACTCGCCATATGCGCGCACACAATTTATTTGGACTCACGTACACAGCATTTTGGTTTTCAAAGGGGCCCCATACGTTTTGGCCTTTTCTGCTCTTTCTTCTTATACTTATACACAGTACATGAGCCCATCTTTGATGGACCCCTCCATCGAATATCTTCTTCTTCACAAAAGAAAAGACCCCCAGCATTGATCTTCTTCAGCATTTGTGAACAGAGAGACCTAAGTGACCGGACAAAAAAATGAGTTGCTGAACATACGCGACCTCCCTCCTCATAGTCGTTCTTCTGTGCGAGTTTGCGGAACGCCGGACTCTCCTCTTCTCACCAAGCCAGCGACGAGCTCGCTGGAAAAAACACACCCCACACCCAAAACCAACATCGACTTTGATTTTTGAATTCAGTGTTGTCGCTTGTTCTGGTGTTTGCTTGAGTGCTCGACCTGCCGGCGAGATCCCGTTTTGAGCGATCAGCTTTTGTGGTGGTTGCTCGAGGTTACCGTTCGAGTTTATTTCCGGTCGTCATTCCTTGCCATAGCAATTTTGGCATCCAAACAGAAAATTATAAAATTAGAGGCTTTCATTAATAGTCGACACTTCGTTTAAGGTCCGTTTCTATCTTTAATTATTTACCTCCTGATTTTGTCACATGTGTTTGAATGGTAGATATGTATATTCTTCATGACTAGTTGTGATATTTTTGATTCTATGTTGAAATTTGATTAACTGGCATATTTGGACGTTAGAGATTCAATCAAGTGGTATTGGGTCTTAATCGAATAAGAGGTCTGAATCAAACACAGGGCCTCATTCTATTTTCACTTTACACAGTTGTTTAAATGATTGGAGCAAGTCGTCTGTTAATTTTGTTGATACTGTTTAACCAAAAAATGATAATTTGGTCAAAACTAGAATTTAAGATAGAAAATCGGGTTACTGAGAATCAAGAGACCAAAAAAAAATACAATAAGCTTTCATTAAGCAAGAATAAGCAATAAAGAAATTTGTATTCCAATATGATATCAATGATATTTCGTATCTCCTTACAAATGATGTAACCTCCTCCTTTTATAGCTAATAAGGAGTAACGGGTCAATTCCTTAGTACAAATAAGAA
>MU674590.1:0-37456 GCA_026770625.1 Nicotiana glauca
ATATATATAATCAAAACAACATGAAAATGTGATTATTTAGGGCGTGATCATAGTCAAATTCACCTATTATCAGTGATGAGCAATTGTAAGTTATGAGCTATTATCCTATTAAACAGTTGAAGTAAAGTTAGTAGCTTCTTGCTGAAGACGTGCAACTACTGAAGAGAGAGAGAGAGAGAAGAGGCGATCTGTGCATTGAAAAAATTAGGAAGCATGAAATGAGGAGATGTGTGAAAAAAAGAGAGGATATAATTGAATCTCTTAATTAAAGACATTAATAATGGGATGAGATATTTTTAAGAGAGAAATATATACAATTTGTAAGAAAAAACTATATTCTTTTTGAAAACTACAAAACCTAGAGAAAATAAATTAATAAATTCCTGTCATAGTATATATAGGAAAAACTCCCTACAATAGGTAACACAATCTAATGATCCATTAAATCAAGCAAATAAGTTGAGCATAAGTATTCAAAAAAGGGGCACTCACCCCACAAAATTCAGACAAAGACTTGTCCACACGGTTCTTATATGTTATATCAAAATTCAAAAGCATTAATTGATCGTGATTTGGAGGGCGGTCATCCATACAAATGATTTGGGATCGATTCCCCTTTAATACTTTTTAGGTCGAGTCTGTCGCACAGAACTTACCTAATGCGGTTTACATCATTTATGTGGTTTGCAGGCTATTAAACAGTAGGAGTTTTACCTAGTGCGCACAGAGTGGTTACGATAAGGTTTTCTGGGGTTTAAAAAAAAACTAGTATATTAAGGTAAAAATATACATTAATCAAGCATAGTTAAGCAATAAGTGATACAATTATATGTAAAGGACACCTGTTACCTTTTTATTAATGTGATGTAAACGTTGGAAGTGAGGGAGCTTTTTTGTCAAAATCAACAGCTTGCTTCTCTATTTTAAAGACATAAAAACGAAAAGCTTCTATAAAATTTGTTTCCTTCTCAGTTGAGAAGAATAGTTTGAGAAATCTCTTTATTTATGAGAATTTTTCTTCTTTATGCTAATGTCAAAGGGCTCCAACATCCCAACATTTGCATTTTCCTGTGGGCCATATTATATATAACTTGAATTAGGTAAAAATATCATGGTATAGTCAGTTTTCATATTGGTCAATAAAAAATAGCCAGCGTTTATCAAGTCAATGAAAAATAGCCACTATTTTACTGCAACAGGGATCGGTCCAGTATAATATACGGGAGTTCTGGTGCATTTGTGTACGAATATATGCTGGACCGGTATACTTTGCTAACTCCTGTAAAATTTGCGGGAGACTGGAGCACTAGTGCTCCAAACTCCAGTATATTATACTAGACAATTATACTTGCTGGAACTCCCGTAAAATTTGCGGGAGTTCCAGCATAATTATGCTTGAACTCCCATAAAATTTGCGGGAGTTCCAGCATAGTTATCCTGGAACTCCCGTAAAATTTACGGGAGTTCAAGCATACTTATGCTGGAACTCCTGTAAAATTTGCGGGCGTATTTTTCCGGATTTTGAACAGTATTTTTGCTCAGATTTAAAGTGGCTAAATTTCGATGACTTTTAAAACTTGGCTATTTTTCAACGACCAGTGGTAAATCTGGCTATTTTTAAATTTCTTCCTTGAATTAGCTAGGTGGGCATTGGGTCGAGATCTCTCTGTCAAGACATGTCCGACCCAACCAATTCCCAAATTTCATCATCAAATCTCTTATCTCTCTGCCTGCTCTTTTTTTTTTTTGGTGAAACCCCCACCGTCATGCAATTATTTATTTTGTGATTCAAACATATGACTAACCTCAAGTCCTTAACCTAATTAGAGAATCGCCTTCAGGCCAAAGGTAGTTTTACTTTCTTCTCAAATGTGAAAATACTATGGTTTGAACTAGTTTTTGGATTGATAATTAAAAAATAATCAGTGCTTATAAAGTAATTAAAAAATAATTGCTCTTTTGGTAAAACATGAAAAGTTCCAGCATAATATATCGGATTATAGAGTTCCTGCGTATAAACTTCCAGCATATTATGTTGGAACTCCAGGACACAAAAAATTCTAGCATATATGTGGGATTATGGAGCTCCTCCATATAAATTTCTCGCATATTATGTTTGAACTCCATCACATTATGAAATTCCAGCATATTATACTGGAAACTTATATGTCAAAAATTCGAACTCCAGCATATTATGCCGAATATTTCTGGATTTTCAAGTATGATTTCGTTCAAATTTTATATTTATATGAAAAAATGGCTAAATATCAATTACTTTTGAAACCGTAGCTATTTTTCAATTACCAATAGTAAATTTTGCTATTTTTTTTTTTGCCCTTCTGAAAGATATTTTGTTTGTTTTGACTTAAACTCACACAATTTTCTACAAAAAAAAAAAGAAGAAAAAATAGACCCTTAAACTGTAAAGAGTATTTGCTAGCTCTTATATGCAATTTTTTCCTTCTTATCAACTTTCAACATGAGATTTTATTTGTACGCTCAGCACTTTCGTGAATATTAAGAGAGTGTTTGGCCAAGCTTATAAACTGGTTAAATTGGCTTATAAACATTTTTTAACTTATTTATGCGTTTGGTAAAATTAAAAGTGCTTATAAGCCAAAAATAATCTAAAAGCTATAAGTTGATCTCCCCCCAACTTATCAAATTTCAGCTTATAATCACTTTAAATTTGACCAAAATATTTACTATTCTATCCCTAAAATACTTCTTTTTAGAACAAAACTCTTCGTATACCCAGTTCTTCAGGTGCTTATTATTAATTTCAACACTTTAATCCAAACATGTAACTTCTTGTTTTTTAAATCAGCTTCAACACTTAAAAGTGCTTTTCAGCACCTAATGCTTATCAGTTATTCTAAATCAGCCAAGCCAAACGGGCTCTAAGTGTTATGATACTACATCATCCTACAGTTGTAAGATGTAACACTGATATATTGTTAGCAGTGGCGGATGTACATTGACACTTAGTGTTTGAGCACCCATTATTTTAACCAAATTCAGTAAATTTACATAGGCAACTATAAAAATAGTTAGATAAATATCGAGTGAGAATCTACAACTAAATTTTGGGGTGTCAATGGATATTTGAAAACCGACAAAACCGACAAAATCTAACCGATTTTTAGGTTTATTTTAAAGAAACCGTAGGTTTTTATATAAATCTATAACTGTACCGATAACTAGGATAATTTTCTTATTTTATAAAAATAAATCGAAAAAATACCGAACCGTACCGAATAAATTTTATATGTGAAAAATATATTTATATAGTAAGTTTAAAACTTATAAAGCATTTAATTTTTCATTTGGTCTTGGAATTATGAAAACTGTTACAAGCCAACAAATAATTAAACTCAAAATACTAATTCCTAAAATCTATTATGCTATTTATACTTAAACTAAGTTATTTCAAGTATCTTTATTAGCATGATACAAAGTGTTCTAGCGATTATGCGTAGCAAACTACAATGTATTGAATATGTTTCCTTTCATACAATTTAAATTTATCTTTTTGAATATTTAATATAAACTTTATTCTTAAGTCCCGGCTTGGTTAATATTTTTTCACTCGTGTCGAATAGTTAGTTTCTTTCACGTTGCTGGCGAATAGTTGATGGATCTATACTCATTCTTTTTTTTGGGTAAAAGAAAATTTTTATTTATCTCCCCCGTACAAAAAATACATTTACAATCCAGTAACTATGTTGAGCCTATTAGTTCAACTCCTTAATCTTATTCCTATATATCACTCCATATCACTATCAATATCCTATCTATACAATGCATTTATCCATTCTTTTTCTTTCTTATTCTTCCTGCTATTTCGTATTTCCTGAATTCTATATTTGCTCCCTTCCTTGATTTCTGGCCATACTTTTCCTGGTATAGGTACCTGTTCCACAGTGCCTCATTTCTTGCTTTCCAGATCCAATACATGGTTGCTGTTATAATAGCTGCTACAAAGTTCCTGCATATTCTCCCTTTGATATATATCTATACTCATTCTTGAGTATAAACATCTTTCATGTTTTATAATTCATCACCTTATAAACAGTAAAAATGTCTAGAAAGCTTTACTAAGTCCTATAAAAGAACATATATTATTGCATTCTACTTTTACTGGTGAATTTTACATGATATTTTAAAAAAAGTACCGAAAATTAGCCAAGCCGTACCGATACCGAAGTGAAACCGACATGATTGGAACGGTTTTGAAAAGTGTAATTTTGGTTATACATAATAGAATAATCGAAAAATTGATATGGTACAAATTTTATAAAATAACCTTCCGAACCGAACCGAACCATTAACACCCCTAACTAAATTCTTTTCTTTTTTTCGAATTTTTTATCGGCAAACACCCATCACTTAAAATTTTTGGATCCGCCACCCATTGTAAGAGAAACCTGACTATACCACAGATTTGCATAATCTGATCAGCAACGTGGTCAAGCTAAGATGAACAGTTATCTGTCTCCTAAGAATTGATGTGGGCCATCCCTTTTATTCAAGTCTAACCACTTCTTGTTTCCTCAACGAAATACCACTAGTCCAGCACTTCATTGAAGTTACGGTCTTTCTACAAATTAAAATGCATTCATAATAGGCCATATGTTAGATATTTCTGTATGTTGAATTGCAAGCTATAAGAAACCCTACACAATTAATTGGTGGTTCGCTTCTTACGTAATATAAGAAAATGATTAGAATTACTATTTGTCCATTTTTCAATATATACTTGTGATGACCCAAAGGGTCATCACTTGTTTTCTCAGGCATTTTGAGCTTCTGAGGCCTTGAAAACCTCATTTATAGTTGCCTCGATTTGCGTGCGCAGTCCGGGCGCGAAGCCGGAAAATTTTTATGTTGAAATATATAAATTTTGTGAAAAATTTGAAGAATTTTGATATTAATATTGATATAGTTGACTTTAGTCAACATTTTTGGTAAACGGACCAGGACCCATGATTTGACGGTCTCAAAAAGTCCGTAGAAAAATATGGAACTCGGGCGTATGCCCGGAATCGAAATCCGAGGTCCAGAACCCCGGTAAAAGAATTTTTTTGTTAAATTGTTTTCTGAAAATGTTTAAGGAAAATGAAACTGAAATTTGATCAAAAAGTAATGGTATCGGGCTCGTATTTTGGTTCCGACGCCCGGTACAAGTCATATTTATTGGTTAAGCGCTTCCTGTAAAGTTTGGTTGAAAACGGACGTCGTTTGACGTGATTCGGCCTTAAATTGGAAATTTGGAAGTTTATAAAATTTGGAAGATTTCTTGAGTTTTAAGGCTCAATTCATTGATTTTGATGTTATTTTGGCGATTTGATCGTGCGAGTAAGTTCGTATGATGTTTTTGAGTCAGTGTGCATATTTGGTTTGGAGCCCCGAAGGCTCGGGTGAGTTTTGGATAGGCCACGAGTTCATTTTTGCATGTTTGGAAGTTGCTGTCAGGCCTGATCTGCAGGCTTCGCAATTGCGAAGAAAACCTCGCAATTGCGAGACGTTCGCCTGGGCAACTGACTTCGCAAATGCGAAGAAAACATCGCAAATGCGATGCCTGCCCTATTAGCCCAGAGTTCGCAAATGCGAACCAAAACTTCGCAAATGCGAAGTGTCTCCTGGGCAGCCAATCTTCGCAAATGCGAAGATTTTGTTCGCAAATGCGAACTCCTCAGTTCTGGCCAAGCTTCGCAAATGCGAAACTAATTTCGCAAATTCCAGGTTTTGGTCGGGGTTCGCAATTGCGAACCCCTGTTCGCAAATGCGAACACAGAGACCTGTAAATCACGATTTCCAGCTTCATTTTTCACATTTTCACAACCCAAAACACCCATTGGCGATTTTTCACGAACTCCCTCTTCTCCAAATCATTTGTAAGTCAACTTTTACTCAATTTCTTCAATCTTTAACATCATCTATCATGTTTTCATCTTAAATTCAAGGTTTTTCATGGGTAAAATGGGGGTTTTGGGTAGAACTTAGGTTTTCAAAAAAAATTGGGATTTTGACCTCAATTTGAGGTCCGATTCTAGAACAAATTATATATTTGAACTCGTGGGAGGATGGGTGAATTTATTTTGGTTCGAACCTCGTGTTTCGACCATGTGGGCCCGGGGTCGAATTTCACTATTCCGGGCAGAATGTTGTAAAAATTATATTTAGCCATTTGAACTAGTTTGTTAAGTAGTATTGATGATATTAAATCAATTGTGTATAGATACGATTGTATTGGAGCCAAATTCGAAAGGAAAGGGCATTGCTAAGGATTGAGTTGGCCGTAGACTTTCGAGGTAAGTGTTTGATCTAACTTTGGCTTGAGGGAGTAGGATTAGAGTATTAAAATTGCTATTTGCTAATTGATCGAGTGCGGTGTATAGGCATGGTGACGAGTATCTATACACCGGAGTCTAGTATGACCGTGGGTCTTTGTTGTACTTGTTTTGGAGATAAGTTGGAAATCTTCAAAGTTAAATAATGATTTCTCTATAATGTGAAAAGCTTGGGAATAAATTATGAAATACTAATACTTTGAAGCGTTTGCTCGATTGATAAATATTATTGAGTAGAAGATGAAAGTATTGAACATAGTTGATGTTGTTCCCTTGTCGGGATATTTCTTATCATACTTTATTTTCTCTCGCCCATTGCTTGTGATTGCTGTTTGGGTGAGGAAGAGCGATGTTGCACGAAGGGTCATTCCGTGCCATTTTTATTATACTTGCACGAAGGTTCATTCCATGCTATGTTGTGATTATAATTGCACGAAGGGTCATTCCGTGCCATGAAAATGAGAGTTATGTGAGAGAAAGCACGAAGGGTGATGCCGTGCACTTTACTTGTTTGTTTTGGGCGAGGATGAGAGTAAAAGCACGAAGGGTGATGCCGTGCAATTATTAAATTTCCTATTATTTGATTATTCATTATTGTACCCTGATTTCTTAATTATACTGATGATATTGGATATTTGAATTGCTCTCGCACGCAATATATTTCTTTCCCCTTTTTATAACTGTTTAATTTCAGTACTTCTGTTCCTGTTATCGTACATATATAATTACAGAACTGTACAGGTGAATTAGTAGTCCTGTCTAGCCTCGTCACTACTTCGCCGGGGTTAGGCCAGGCACTTACCAGCACATGGGGTCGGTTGTGCTGATGCTACACTCTGCGCTCTTTTTGCGCAGATACAGGTTGTGGACAGCAGCTGCAGTAGGATATTTATTTCAGGAGCTATCATCAGTCCAGGGACTATTCGAGGTAGCCTAGCTGGCGTTCGCAGGCCGAAGTCCCTTTCCTGTTCTTCAGTTTGTTTTTCATTATTCCGAAACAGACTTATGTATTTTCTTCATTCAGACTTGGTTGTAGTATTCTATAGTAGTCCGTGAGATAGTGACACCAGGTTTTGGGTAGTGATGTATTTCCGACTTCCGCAATATTTTGTATTTTCGTAAAACTTAAAAGTCTTCCGCATTAAATTATTAATTGATAGAACATTATATTGGTAATGTCGACAGAGAAAGTGTAACGTTTGGCTGGCCTAGCTTCGTTAGTAGGCGCCATCACGACGCCCGATGATGGGATAAATCCGGGTCGTGACAATACTTATCTGATATTTTTGTCAACCACTAAACTTAAGACGAAAAACTGACTTTCATTATTCTTTCAAATGGTCACTGTTTGAACAAATAAATGCTAAATCAATTAGTGATGAGTTAAAGGGCGAATCTTAGTTAAACTTATTAAATTCTAGACCAAATGAAAGAGAGCATTTGTATAACGGGTAGAGCTCAAGAGCATTAAATAACGAATTTAATGTGCTATGATTGACGATAAATATGATAGCGTAAATGTGTAATAACTGTAAATAATGACAAGGAATGTAATGAGAAAGGATCTACCGCCCAATTATTATATGATTGGTATGTTCTTTTTCTATGATGGTGGTGTGGAAAAGTGAGAAGTCAAGATGGGTATGGAATCTTGAGATTTATGGATAAAGATTGAACAACGTGTGATTGAATAGATCAATGAATGAGACAACTTTTTCGTATATTCTTCTCTCAACCTAAACAATATGTTCTAGTCCAAAAAACTGATCCCCTTTTGTTCCCTATCTCTTTCTATTTATAAGGGATATTCCCCAAAAACCCTAAAAAGTACAACATAAAGAATATCCAAAGGAATATTTTTTATGTCCACTTCTAAACCTATCGTACTACCGTTACTTTTTTATCTCGGCTGCCCGCTTTTGGCATCAGCCTTTATGAGGACAACCTGATGTTGTTACATCGTGGTCGACCCTGTCCTTTGTCTTGCTTATCCGTTACTGTGGTCTCCAAATTTGGACCTATACAGTTAGTCCCTCCGATTGTTGAGGTCGTAGCCTTACATTATTTACAACCAGCGAAGTCATGATTGATGTGGTTACCAAGGGTGACGTCACAACCATGCGCGTCATCATTATGCATCTTCCCGAGACAGCGTCTGCGTTCCTATCGCTTTGGTTTTAGTGCCATTGACAATCCTTCGCTTCGATTCTCGCACCATTCAGCCATATAAATAGATAAGGATTTTGTTTTTTTCAGAAGCTTCCACCATTCCCCTCCTTGCATGATCACTATTTTCCTTCGATCTTCTTTACCAGTTCCTGTTATTAACTTTGCTTTTACGATTCCGTTTCTCTCCTTCTTAACCAGTCATCACTTCTTTCTTTGGATTTAATAGCACACCTTCCATCGTCGAGATATCACAGAGCCTTCACATTCATGACGAAGTTTTCGACGCCACTCCGTTGTCGGTGGCTCCTCCTTCCGGTGGTGAGGATTTCGTGGCTGAAGAGGGGTTAGAGTTTTCCTATCGTAGAGGAGATAGTTCCCAGAAACCCCTTATCTAGGAGAGATTTTCATAAAGAACCCGCTCCTTCGCCCGTTCCGGTGATCTTCGAGACCGGACCGTCTCATATAGCTGAACTCTGATCTACATATCATATCCCTTCTCATGTCGAGATGGTTCTAGCTGGTGGCGATATCATGGAAGTCCATAGACCTGGGTACTGTGCCTTTTATGTTTACCCTTTCTTAATAGGTTATACTCTCCCTCTTCTTCCGCTAGCGAAGGAATTCTATCAATTTTACAACGTCTTCCCGGCATAACTATCTTCGTATTTGTATAAAGCTTTCCTGATGTTGACAAAGTATGCGGAGTTTGTTGGTTACGAGGTCTACATCTGCCACCATGATACACCTGCGCATCATGGGACCAAGGGGTTGATAGTTGGAATGGATTATAGGACGAACCTGAGTAGTGGAATCACAATCGTAGGTGTTGATGTCATAAGCTCTTTATCTTCTTTCGTCCCTTTTGATTTTCATTCATTTGTGATTTCTTTGTGTTGTTTTATTTTAGCTGATAGGCGTGCACCCTTTCCCATCGCCGGCATTAAAAATTGGGTGGCTCACGTGTTACCTCACATGGAGGGCACCCGAGATTGGGCGGTCTTCTACAAATGCTTTGGACCGAAGGTTCCTTCTAGTAAGTGTTACTTTTGTTTTGTTGTTTGCTGTCATTTATTGATGCGACCTCTTTCTGATGACAGGTCAACGGGCTTCCAAAAAGAAAGCTCCAGTGTTGGCATTTCGCCAGGCCGTTGCATCGGCAGGGATGCAATTTACTTTGGCTGAGTTCGCCCGTGGAGGTCGTACTCAAACTTTGTCAACCAGGGAACCCCCTCCTTGGGATATTGCTGTACGGGATGAGATCTCTTCCTGTACTATCTACCACCTTGTAGCTGAGTCCTCTAATGGGGAAGAATCGCCGTCGAGAAAGATGAGGAGAATGGAGCTCGGAAAGACTGTCGCCACCAATGTTGAAAAGAAAAAGGTCATTTCCTCGAGAACTGCGTCCTCACCTATGCTAGATGCAGGGGCCATTTTTATGGAGGATACTATTATGGCGGGGAGGTACCCTAGGGCCGAGGGGGTATACCAAGGCGGGGAACCTACACGGGCCATGGAAGGTGGTGCTTCATCAGAGATCGGAGGAGATGGATCGGCACTTGCCGAGGATGGTGGTTCAGGCTCGGACATCGATCTGAAGAGGTGCGGGACTTTTTGGAGAGAAACACCCGCATGGAAGTGAGGATGGAGGGTCCTAACTGACATGTAATCATTCCCGTAGGTTACGATCTTTTGGCGAACTCTGAGCAGGTAGTGCCATCCTTCGCCCCCTTGTGCATCGCATCTGAGAACGCGTCGCTTCAGGCGATGAGTGATGCAGAGCTATTGTGGAGTATTTCTGGCATGGCTTTGCAAGTAAGTGTTTTTTATTTTCCTATTAGGAGTTGTTTCGCATGCGTAATCTGCTTATGCTGACTTTTTTTTTTGCATGTCAGACTCTCATTATGGAGATCGAGCGTGACCGGAGGACCACCATTTTTAATAAGGTGGCATGGAATTACCAAGCATCGTGCGTTGGCCGATGTTTTAACTCAAGATAGCGAGTTTCAACTATTTTGAGACGGGCTTAAACAGAAAGAGGAAGAGTTGGCGCAGAAGGTTGAAGAGCTGAAGGAGTAGGATGATGAGCTGATGAAGGCCATAGGTTGATGTAGTGAACTTGAGGTGTCTCTTAAGGCCAAGGATGATGAGCTCGAGGTGATCAAGGGGGTGATGGCCGAGAACGCTGATCTTCAGAGGCTGGTGGCTTCTTTAATTATCGAGCTTGGGCAACGGGAAGTGGAGACTATCGATCTGAGAGGCGAGCTGAGTGTTAAAGTTGATGAATTGGATCATGCCGAAAAAGTCAGGGGTGCCCGCTATATCTAAAGTAGAAGCCCTGGATGATGCCCTCTGTGTTTGTAGGTCTGAGCAGGACGATGAGGTGGAGACGTCGGCGCTCAGGGTAGTGAGGTTAGAAGAGTGGATCCAAGATATGGAGGCGGAGTTGTCCGAATTGAATGAACAGGTTGTTTCTTTGAGGGCTGAGGAAGTGCGATGACAGTTACAACCGTCCATGTCTCATAATTCTATTGATCCCGTCGTGCCACGAGATTTGTATGAGATGTGGGTTCATGGCAAAGCTCAGCTTGATGTGTACAAGTCCCTGAAGGCCGGCGCGAAAGTTTTCGAGGCAGAGCTCTAAAGTGTTCGTGTCAAAGCACGTGTGGCCCGTGAAGCCTATGGTTATGATCCTGGTATGCCTGGTGGGGACGATGTCAATGATGATGCGGACAAGCTCGCCTCCGATTCTTGGTATAATAAGGAGTATGACGCGCCGTAGGGCCGTTGTATTTATTTTAGTTTTGCCTTGCTATTTTTGTGAGGACGTCTTTGAGCCCTTTGTAAAAAGATTTGTAATATAACAGTTGTAATGGAATGATTACATTTTTGCTCTGTATCTCCGAATTGTTATTTTTGTTTGCTGTTCAGTGAAGTCCCTAGCTTTTTGTCCGCTTGTGTGATGTTTCGGCATAGTCGATCGCAGATCTTAAAGTAATTTGAGCGAGGTCGAATGTTAAGTAATTCGAATGAGGTCGAATGTTAAGTGCGAAAAAAAGACTTAGAGAGTAAAATGTGCTTTATTTCATTCGCTGGAGAATACCTTGGTAGAGAGTACGATACATATCCGTTTCATAAAAATATTGGAGAAGTTTCCATATATCTAGTCCCTTCATCGTTCGGCCTGGAGATGCAATCGGCAGACCAGGCGATGAATCATACTTAAACTTCGAGACGTCCCCTTCGTCACCTCATTAAAAACCTCCTCGAGAAACCCCAATTGGTACAAAACCTGGGTAAGGGAAAAAGATTACGACTTGAGGGGCGTCCCTTTTCAGAAGAGACATTCCAATTGTTTTGTAGTAGTTTTCCTTCCATTGTTTCTTGTTGGAATGCTCATTTGCTTCCTGGTTCCGTAATTTTGTATGGCCTGTCCCAATTGGTTCCCAGTATGACTTCTTTTGGGTCTTTACTCGCTTGTGTTTTGGCTTTGAGAACATAGTCTCCGTCTTTGAGCAGTCATATTTTGGCTTTTTTGTTGTAGTACTTTGCTGCTTGTTGTTTTTGGGCTACCATTCTTACTTAAGCCATGTCTCTTCATTCTTCTTCCCCGTCGAGGTCTTGTTTCCTTTTCTCGTTATTGTTTTTTCAGCTATCATTGGAGTATCTTAGGATAGGCTCCCCGACCTCAATGGGTATTATAGAGTCTGTCCCGTAGACTAGTGAATATTGAATTTCTCCTGTGCTCGTTTTTGGTGTGGTGCGATAGGCCCATAGTACCTCTGGTAGCAATTCCGGCCACAACCCTTTGGTGTCCTCGAGCTTTTTCTTTAAGATGTTCAATATTATTTTGTTGGGGGATTCGGCTTGACCATTGCCATCGGGATGATATGGCGTGGAGAGTATTCGCTTGATGTGCCATTTTTCGAAGAACTCGATGGTCTTTTTCCTGGTGAATTGGGTCCCATTATCATAACTTATTTATTTAGGGATGCCTAAACGGCATATGATGTTCCTCCATATGAATGTGATGACATCCTGTTCGCGTATTTAGGTGAACACACCTGCTTCCACCCATTTGGAAAAGTAGTCAGTTAAAACCAAAAGAAAACGTATCTTACCTCGCCCCGCTGGGAGAGGTCCGACGATGTCCATTCCCTACTTTTAGCACTACTCGCACCTCTTGATGTAATCTGCGGCTTCCTTTTTCATAGTGGACCAGTAATATCCTACCTGAATGAGGCATCTGACGAGGGCTCGGTTGCCAGTATGGTCACTATAATGACCTTCGTGTACTTCTTCGAGCACGCGCCTTGTTTGATTCGGCCCTAAGAATTTCGCTAAGGGGCCCTTGAACTTTTTCTTGTACAGGTTGTGATTTATGATGTTGTACCTGGCCGCCTGCATTCGAAGCTTTTTGGCTTCCTTTTTGCCTTATGGGAGTGCTCCCTCCTGCAAATATGTCATGATGCGGTTGCGCCAGTCCCAAGTCAAATGTATGGATGTACCTCAAGTTAGTCTATTGATGGGTGGATGAGGTTGACCACATTCTCCTTAGTGATATTTTTGGTGGCTGCTGCTAATTTGGCGAGGCCATCTTCCTCGATGTTTTGCGCTCGAGGTATCTGGTCGAGTTGGCATTCATCGAATTTGGCGGTAGTTTATAAATTTCTACCTGGTACTTTTGTAGCCTTTGCTCTTTGATTTGGGAAGTCCCTGTAACTTGGTTGACGACGAGTTGTGAGTCGCATCTGAGGATGACTCATCGTGCTCCGTATCTGAAAGCTAGCTTTAATCCTGCAATGACGGCCTCATACTCGGCCTCATTGTTAGTCATATTGGGGCATCGTATGGATTGGAAGATAACTTTGCATGTTAGCACGAGTCCCAGTCCAGATCCCGATGCGTTGGATGCGACGTCAGCATAAAGGACCCAAAGGTCGGGTTGCCGGGGGAGTACGAGAAACTTCCTGCTCGACCGCGGGTATTATTTTGGCACTGAAAGCAGCGACGAAGTCGGCGAGTACCTGCGACTTTATTGTTGTTCGCAGGTGATATGTTATATCGTGATCGCTCAATTCTATGGCCCACTTGGCCAGTCTTCCAGATAATTTGAGTTTATGTAGGATACTCCGCAAGGGGAAGGTTGTCACCACTGATATTTGGTGGCACTGAAAATAGGGTCTAAGCTTTCGTGAAGCTATAACCAATGCTAAAGCCAATTTCTCGAGGTGGGGATACCTCATTTCTGCATCGACTACGGTTTTGCTAATATAATAAATTGAAGATTGCGTACCTTTGTTTTCGCGGACCAACACTACGCTTACTGCGACTTCTGAGACGACCAAGTAGATTAGGAGACATTCGCCAGGTTCTGCTTTGGCGAGTAGTGGGAGCGCGGACAAGTATGCCTTTAGTTATCTCAAGGCATTGATGCATTCTGAATTCTACTGAATCCCGTTATCATTGTTTCAGCATGTTGAAGAATTTGTGGCATTTGTCGGATGACCGTGAGATAAATCTCAACAAGGCGGCTATACAGCCAATCAGTTTTTGCACCTGTTTCTTGATGGTTAACACTTCAGGTATCTTTTCAATGGCTTTCATTTGGTCTGGATTGACTTCGATGCCTCTTTGTGACACCAAGAAACTGAGAAATTTTCCCGAGGTTACGCCGAAGGTATGTTTTTTGGGGTTTAGTTTAATATATCGAAGGCCACTTTCAGGTGGTTGATGTGGTATTCTTTCCTTTTTATATTGACCAATATGTCATCGATGTAAACTTTCATTTTCTTGCCGAGTTGATCTTTGAACATCTTGTTGACCAGCCTTTAGTACATTGCCCCTGCATTCTTCAGCCCGAATGGCATGACTTTGTAACAGTACGTTCCCTGACGAGTTATGAAAGTAGTTTTCTCCTAGTCCTCCTCCTACATGAGGATTTCATTATAGCCTGAGTAGGCATCCAAGAATCTTAGAAATTCGTGTCCTGATGTTATGTTGATGAGCTGGTCGATGTGAGGCAAGGGAAATGAGTCTTTTGGGCATGTTTTGTTTATCCACTTCATCCTAACGGCCTCATTGATTGTGGCATTGAATTTTCTTCTTATTTGCCGCACTGGTGGATAGAGTGGGTCGACATTCAACTTATGTATGGCAATGTCTTTCAGGGTGCCCGGCATATCTGCATGCGAGAAGGCAAAAAATCAGCATTGTCAGTCAAAAACTTGTGAAATTTACCTGGTTCTGAGAGTTTATGTCCGATGTAAGCATTTTGCTACTATAAGCCTTTTTGCTGCTATCAATGTTGTTCAGTTGGATGAGATCGAGTTTTTCTACCATTGACTCAGTGGCTTCCACGATGTCGGGGTCCCTGATAACGTTTATTTGTACGTCGTGTCCGGTCCCCGACTTTGGTAATTGCTATGCTTCTGCGTCTGTTCCCTTTAGCTGTTGGGTGTACGTGCAATCCTGGGCGATACGATAGCATTCTTGGGTGGTGCGTTGTTTGCCTCAGATGCTGAATATTTACCATAGAGTAGGGAACTTGATTACTTGATATAGGCTTGACGGGATGGCCCTCATGGCATGTATCCATGGCCACCCTATGATTGCATTGCAAGCTATGTCCTGGTTCATGACATGGAATATTGTTTCTAAGGTGACGCCCCCAATTAGAACGGGTAACGTTATTTCCTAGAGGTTCACTCAACTGCATTGTTAAAACCTGTTAGTGTTATGCAACGCGGTACTATCTTGTCTTCGAGCCTCATTTGTATTAGTACTTGAGGGTGGATAATACACACACCGCTTCCGTCGTCTACCATTATTCTTTTCACATAAGTATCTGAAATACGTAAAGTAATAACAAGAGCATTGAAATGAGGGAAAGTCAAACCATCGATATCTGACTTATCGAAGATGATATTGTCTCTGAGGTCATCGTTGATAACTAGGGATTTTGATGCATTTTATACTCCTTCTTGCTTATGCTTTGATTATAAATTCATTCAAAATAGTTCCAAAAGGCTCATAAGTTGTATTTGATTGCAGGTTTGATAAAAAAAGTGACAAGATGTCAAAGATCGGCTCAAAAGGAGAGAAACCTGCACAAGTACCAAACACAAGACAAAACTCAGGTGAATCAAGCCTAGTGCGGCCGCACTACACTTTGTGCGGTCCGCACTAGGGAGATTCAAAGAGTTGGATTTTCATGCATCAAGGCAGAGAGGCCGCAGAGGGTTTTGTGCGGTCCGCACTGAAGGCACCACAGCCGCACTACCATTCTGTGCATCCGCATAACCAAAGTTTAGAGAGATGCCAAATTCAGAAGATGAAGCCTGTGCGGTCTGCAGTCCATTCTACGCGGATCGCATTAGAAGCCTCCGTGGCCACAGTCCATTCTGTGCAGTCTGTGGAGCCTGGGTTCAGAGAATCAAGATTTAAAGTCAAGGGCCCCGTGTGGCCGCACACCATTTTGTGTTGTCCGCACTGACCCCGCAGGGGCATTTTTGTCCAGTTTTTCCAGCTTAATCTAAATCGATTCTTTTTTCATTTTTAGGGCATCAGACGTTGTAATACAGTAGCAGCAAGACTTTTCTTATCCATTTTGGGCACTTTTACTTAGTTTTAATCATTGAATCTTTGTATTTACTTTAGTAATTAACTAATATGTCTTTCTCTTCATCCATTTCTCTAATTTTCTCTTCAAGCATGAGTAGCTAGATCCATTATCTAGGGCTGTGGCTCAATCCTAGTGTGGGTAATTGACGGGTGTTGTGATTTAAGGTTAGATTGACTATGGGTGTTTGTTATTTGGGTCAATTTTATGGTTTAATTTATGAATTAGTGGTTGCAAACACTAGGTTTTGCTAAGTTGACTTGGGCTCTTCTTGAGAAAGAGAGCTTAAGTCTCCAAAATTTACTCAACAAGGAATTGGGATGGACTCAAGAGATTTGATAGTCCCAGTTAAAGGGTTAAACCTCGAGAGAGTAATACCCGACTTGAACCCTAGTTGGTTGGACAAATATACATACCCAATTGGTCTTGAGAAAGTCAATTGGGCAAAATCACTCTTTCTACAGAGAGGTGTAGAGTGTGTAGTATCGAGCAATGGTTATAACATATTCCCCAATTATCTCAATCGTGCCTTGGATGCAAGTACCCGTCAACTGGCCACGTAGGTGAAAGTCACTACCTTAGTGCCTTTTAAACCATTAGATACAACTTGTAGCAGTTTAATCTTAGTTTAATTTAGTTGAAATTATAATTTATAGTTTGATCATAGTAGAATATTAAGAAAAAAACCAAAAATGAACAGAAGTGATATTTGGAACAAATACGCAATTCCAACCTAAATAGGTACTCGACTCCAATTCTAGCTCTCTGTGGATATCAATCCCGACCCAAAATCGGGTAAAAGCTATTGCGACCCTCTCTTGCTACTTAATAGTAGTGCGGAGTTGGAAAGCGATCACTTTTTGGCGCCGTTGCCGGGGAGCTAACAGTTTTGGCTATGTATTTAGTTAGTTTTGTGTATTGTTCTTCTTTCCTTCTTTGTTACTTACTTGTTTGTGTCACTACTCAGGTACCAATATAGCATTGAACAACGCTAATGACTCTCTTGGAAACGTGATAGCGGGGGAGGAGGTAGATGATCTTGAGCAAGATGAGGTGCCTCTTGCACCTCAAGGACAATGGAGAGGTAGGAATGCCAATGCCAATCAAATGATAATATTCCAGACCCTCCTCTGCCACCTCCAAGAGTGGCTCATAGATTAATACCAAATCAAGGGTATGTGAGTGCTATTGTCCCTCCCCGAATCCGGACGGGGAATTTTCAAATCACCAATGTGATGTTGACCTTGCTCGAGCAACGTGGGTATTTCACGGGCGCCTCCGATCAAAATGCCTACAAGCATCTCAAGGGGTTCGTAGATACTGTGAGCACGTGATTATTGCCCTATGTGAATTACTCCCACAATTTCAAAATAAAATAATTTCTTTTCATTATTTGTAATTTTGTAAATTTTTGTGGCATTTTTTGTTAATTATTTGCATTTGTTTGTGCATGTTTATTTTATTTTAATTAATGGAAAATACTAAAAAAGTATGTGCATTTATTCAATTTAACATTTTAGGATTGATTAAGTAATTAGTCATTTTATAAAAAGGGAAAATCACAAAAAAAAAATTGTTTGATGTGAACCGCTTTAATTTTTTTTTCCACAAATATTCCACTAGGCATGCTGCCTAGTGGCTAATATATAAATAAAACCCCAAAAATGGGTCCAAAACATACAATGTGTCCAAAAGACCATATAAAATGTATGAAGCTACTAGCTACTACTAAAGATAGAAAATAAGAGACTACTACACTAGCTATTACATCATATCTTTCAGCATAAGTCCATCTCATGTCCATGTACGTGAATCTAAATGGCAATGGCAAATACCAAGCAACACCTATTAAACTCTCATCAGGCGCCAAAGTATGAATTCCAAAGACCAAATTGAATACCAAACCATAGCACAAACAATTTGAACTAAACACTCTACTGAACCAATCAAGAACATGAATCAAGTTCCTCAAATGCTTCCATATCATATTTACCTTGCCTACTGCAGTATCATCATCAGAATGAGTGTGTAAACACACTAATACTACTGAAAAATGATAATACAGTACGCAAGCTAATACAAACCAAATCTGAAGTCAAATGCATATCAGGAGATGCAAAAAACTTGATTGTGAATGCCATCGAAAAGCTGCAGCTTCCATCATATGTACTGAGGTCTCATTTGCTACACTTGATGTCCAGAATAACCACAGTTTCATGAATGACATAATAAACCTGCACAATGCTAACATCAGAATTAAAATATCCTGCAAGTCAGCATACACCACTAATGTATATGTATTGGACCATCTGGGATTACACTAGGATTCCAATGATATATAACTACCTTCCACATCCTTAAACTTCCCAGAATCATCAGTAGAATGACCAAGAAAATTACTGTGCAAAACACAACACAATTGTTCCTCATATATTCCAAATTGTGATCATTAATAAGAGCTTCCCAATTCCCTACCACAACCTGTATATAAAGCATTCTGTACCCTGCTAAGTAGTCCCCAGGTTGAGCATGAAACCACACTAATACCACTGAGTAACCATTCAACAAAGTCCAAAAATACTTAGGAAGAGTTTGAGGCATATCTATTGATATTGTGCTCATCAGTCGGGTGCTCTCCTTTTGGCAATCCTAACTCTAAGCTTAGGAACTTGAGCTTTGTCCATGTTGATTAGAACTTTTCCTTCAGATGGTAATTCCTTTAAAGAATAAAATATGATTGTACCTGCAAAAGAGAAAACATGGTTAGCTAAATAATCTACCACTTTGTTGCCCTCTCTCATCATATGTTGGAATAGCACATTATATGAATCCTTGATCTCCTTACTCCTCCTCACTTCTGCTCCTATACTCCATGGTTTCTCCCACTCATCATCAATTATCTTCTTCATTACCAAATAATCTGTCTCCATGATCAAAGGGTGAAGCTGCTTCTCAACACACCAGCTCAATCCTTCCACAAGTGCTTTTGCCTCAGCTACAATATTGGTTGCTTCTCCTATCTCCCTTGCTTTAGCATACACCAAGTCCCCTCTATGATCCCTAACACAAAATCCACAAGAGCTAGGACCCGGATTCCCCCTTGAAGCCCCATCTGTATTACACTTGTACCATCCTTCATATGGAAATTTCCATGTGACCCTCCTAGTAACCACAACTGGCTTATAGCTCTCAAAGAATCTGATCATATATGGCCATAACAACGGAATCCCATATAGCCAAGGGTATCTCACCTTTGCCAAATAATATAATGTCTTATTCACTTCATGAATCACTCTACTGCAAGACACTGATCCCCCATGCTTGATTGTGTTCCTTCTCTTCCAAATTTCCCATAGAATTACTGCTGGAGCTGCCTGAAAAAAGGGCCTTAATTTTGGACAACATTTTTCCTTCCACCATTCCCTTATAAACTGATGAACCTGCACCATATTAGTCATCAAACCTGCAGCCTGTAAAAATGTCTTCCATACCTTGGTTGTTGTCTCACTTATTAGAAACAAATGTTGGAATGAATCCTCCTATGGTATGCAGCACCAACACTTTGACACTACCATATAACCCCCTCTTCTCCATATATCATCTGTAGGAACCTTTCCTCTCCACACTCTTCACAAGAAAAAGGAAATTTTGAAAGGTAACCCTTTGGTCCACAACTTTGCAAATTCAGGATTGCTAGGTTCTCTATGCCTCATTATTCTCCATGCACTACTCACCGTAAATTTACCTGAAGGTGTTGGCATCCACCTAGGAGTGTCCCAATATTCATCTCCATTATAAAAATGAATCTCCTGTCTAATGTGATCAACAAAGTCCTCAAGGAATGTTTGATTCAACAGTGCATCATCCCAATGATCTTCAGTTCTCAAATCAGCCACCTCTTGCAAATCTTCATTTATGGGGAATTCTGGAGGCAATAAATGATACAAAGCTCCCAGCCCAGTCCAATCTTCATGCCATACATTAGTAGATCCCCTATTCATCTCCCACAGAATTTCATGCTCCACCTCCTCTCTAGCTTCTAGCATTTTTCTCCAAACATGAGAACCATCTCTAAATTGAACTACAGTAGGTAATTCCTTCTTGCAATACTTGTTCCACATAAAATTGGACCATAGGGATTTAGATGTTCTAAATCGCCGCCAAATCTTTGCAAATAATACCTTGGACACATCAAACAAAGATCTGAAACCTATTTCCCCCTCCTCCTTAGGAAGACATAGGTTCAGCCACTTTGTCCAATGTCTGCTTCTTCCCTCTTCCTTATTGCTCCAGAAAAATCTTGCAAATATTTTATGAAGGTGTTCCAACACATTATCAGGAGGATCTAACACTGAGAGGATATGTGTAGGAATGCTTTGCAAAACACTAGAGATCAATGTGGCCTTGCCTCCAAAAGAAAGTAGTTTGCCTTTCCATGAGTGAAGCTTTGCCTTAACCTTTTGGATCAGATCATTGTAATAGTTCTTCCTTCTTCTAGTGTAAAAGATAGGACACCCAAGGTAGGTAAATGGAAAATTTCCTTTTGAAAAACCTGTGATAGCAGCCACTGAATTCACCAATGCACTAGACACCTTTGAATGCATATAGAAGGAACTCTTTGTCTTGTTGATCATCTGTCCAGATGTACATTCATACAATGCCAGTACATCAATTATCTTCTGAAGTGAATAATGGTCAGCAGATGCAAATATGATAGTTTCATCTGCATAGGCTAAGTGATTCAAAGGATTTGACCATTTTGGCATGCCAAATCCCCTAAATAACCTATCTTCAAACAACCTGTTCAATGCCCTTGATAACACTTCTGCTGATAGTATAAATAATGCTGGTGAGAGAGGATCCCCTTACTTCACACCCCTTGTAGAATGAAAAAATCCAGAAGCCTGTACATTCACTATAATAGAGTACCAGTTGTTTGGAATAAGGTTCCAAACCATATTGATAAAACACTCAGCAAACCTCATTCTTCTTAACACATGCAGCAAATATTTCCAAGACACCCTATCATAGGCCTTAGCCATGTCTAACTTGATCACTACATTAGCAGGCTTCCCTCTCAATCTTATGTCAGTGACAATCTCTTGAGTCAAAAGATATTCTCAAATATACTTATTTCTTTAACAAAGCCTGACTGGTTTGCTGAGATCAATGAAGGAAGAATCCTTTCAAGTCTATCATGAACCACTCTTGAGAAGACCTTATTTATGAAGTTTCTCAAACTTATAGGCCTAAGGTCAGAAAATGTTTGTACTTGTGGTTTTTTGGGCAGTAAAACAAGGTTAGTGTGTGTTATAGATTTAGGTAAAGGATTACCTTCAAAGAAAAGCACTAACAATGTATGAATATCCACCTTCACAATCTCCCAACAAGCTTGAAAAAACAAGCCAGAAAAACCATCTAGACCACTTGCACTTTCATTACTTAAGGCAAAGACAGCATTCTTCACCTTTTCCATGGTTGGTAATCTGCATAATTCCAAGTTCTGCTCCATTGTCACCATTGTAGGTACATTATTCAGCATGTCAAAGCTTACAGGATCTCCTTCCATGGTGAATTGACTCTGAAAGAACTCCACTGCAGCATCTGATAGTTTCTGTAGATCTTTAATCCATGAACCATCACCATTCTGGATTCTTTTCAACTGCAGCTTTTGCCTCTTCCCATTGACACAATTATGAAAGAACCTTGTGTTTCTATCTCCCTCTTCAAACCATGTCATTCCTGCTTTTTGCTTCTAGTATTGTTGCTCAATGCTCAAGTACTTTTTTAGTTCAGCTTGGGCCTGTTGGAGAACAACTCTATTCTGCATTGAAGGGTCCTCCTCAAACAACATCTCCTTTATCCTCACCACATCCTCCCTAATAGCTAATTGTTTAAAAATGTTACCATGGGTCAGTTTACTCTATTTTGATAGAGCAATCTTGACCCTCTTCAACTTTTGCTTAAACATCAAAAAAGGATCTCCTATAAAATCAGCAATCCAATTCTGCTTCACCACCTCCAAGAATGATTCATGTTTTGTCTAGAAATTTAAGAACTTGAATGGTTTTACAACCTTCATAGCCTCCTCTCCATAACTCATTAATAAAGGTGCATGATCAGAACCTGTCCTAATGAGATGTTCCACTTCAATTGCTGGAAACAAAGATTGAAAAGGCATATTTACAAGAATCCTATCCAATCTTTTATAAATGCACTCCTCATTAGGCCTTCCATTCCACCAAGTAAAAGGACTCCCTTTATACCCCAAATCAAACAGTCCACATGAATTGACACAAAAATGCAAAGTCTTCATAATCTGGTGGATATACTGGCAGCCCCCCTATCTTCTCCTCCTCTCTAAGAACAACATTGAAATCCCCTCCAACTAACCAGGGCAATTCCATGTCACTATCCAGATAATACAAATTATCCCATAATTGTAACCTTTCTAGTGCACAACATTTAGCATAGATAAAGGTCATCATCATGTACTTACCAAGATCTCTATGATACACTTTGATTGTCATCTGTTGCTCAGTATCAATTAATAGATCCCATTCCACCATAGCATCAATAAACAACCAGATCTTTCCATTAACATTTGAGATTGCAGCTTCCATCCCCAATCTTCTTCTATACTTCTGAATAAATCTCTTCTTTTCCAAAGGCTCCATAAGTGCAACAATGAAAAATCCATGTTCCTTCTGCATATTGATAACTCTTTGGAAGGCCTACTGAGTTTTGACAGACCTTATACTCCATATAAGAGTTTTGATCATCATCTTGAAACTCCAGAAGCTGCCCTTCTAGGCAGTATTCTTGTAGGTTGCAATGGTTCCTTAGATTGATTTTTCTTCCCTTTCCTTCCACTTTTAGATTCTGATTTTGGGGATAAATCCCCCTCCCTATATATAGCCTTAAAGTTCTCAGCTGTTGATTCATCATCTTCTTCTCCCTCAACTTGTAATTGTTGATCAATCAAATTATTCTGAATATCATCTGGTAGCTCCTTGTGTGTAATAATATCATGAAGTACCTTATTTGGAGTCCTCAATGGCACATTGATTTGAATCTGCATTGGAGATCCAGTCCCTGATGCACATGCCACCGATTGTGTTTCCAGCTCCCCTATCTCTTTTGTCACAATGTCTTCTCCAGATGGTTCATAAGGAATTAGAGCTGCTCCATGTTGCTCTAAATTCTTCCCCATAGTCTCCATATTAGCTTGCATCAATTTGAATTGAAGTGCATACACAGATCCCAGGTCTGGAGTTATTGTAGCAAGGCTGCCAGAATTTACTGTTCCGTTGGGATCAGGCACCTTCCCATGAACTGTTTGTTGCTCCTGGTACACTGTATCCTTCCTTACCTCATTAGGAACATTGTCAACAAGTCCCTTCTCCAAAGCATACACCGGAACCCCATCAACAAATGCCAAAATCTCCCCAGTTTGACTAGGGTTTACTGTTCCATTAGTGTTCTTTTTGCTCCTTGATCTTTGAGCTGATCCACCTTGATCCCCAGCCCCCTTAAGTGTTGCTGCATCTCCTCCAATTAATTTTCCCAAGTTTGAATGTATAGAGCTTAAGTTACAGTCAACCCTAGTTTGTGCACTACTAGGGTTTACTGTAGCATCAACAATTTTGATAGTTTTTTGCATTTGAATGCTGTCGTTTTCTTCTTTGTTTACCATTACCTTTGTTGCACCCTTTTGATCATCCATAGCCTCAACTTCTTCTCCCCATAATACCTTAGCAGAGTTAACCTCATTACATTCCTCTTCCTACCCAGAATCACCATATGTTTGTGATGGAATATCTTGGCAAGAGTGATTTGTAGTGACATTCAGCAGCCTCAACTCCTTTTTACTAGTACCAAATCTCCTATGCACCCAGTCTATAGTTGACTCCTTGTTGATTCTTTCCTTACCAATAGACTCAACCAATTCATGATCTCCTTTAGGTGAAGATGAGAGAATCCCACCAGGACTAGGATTGCCATTTTTTCCAAAACATTCTGAACTGCTTCCTTCTTCACGCGTATTAACTCCCGCTCAACTGTCCTATTCCCAGTAGCATTAGGATTAGGATTCAGCTTTCCTTCATTAAATTCCTTTGCCTTCTCCTGTTCCTCCTTGGATTGTCGTTCAAATTGTTTCTTCTTCTTTCCATTGCTATGATCTTCTCCCTTGCCCTCCGTGATTTGTAAAGGAGGATTCTTAACCTCCTCCACCTCTAGCGCATTAAACTTATTCTTAGTTGCAACTTCTTCAATCTTGGTCTTACCTTTCCCTTTGTCCACCTCTTTTCCAGTCTTATCTTCAATAATGTGTCCCCTCTTATCTCTTTGATACTTGTTCTTTCTTGCCTGCATCCATTCTTGCTTTGCTTGATTAGTAGTAGATTTCCTAACTACCTTTTCACTTGATAACACCTTAGACATATTGGCAGCAGTTCCAACTACATCAGTACCCACCAGCACCTCCCTCTCCTTGCCTTGCTCCTTGCCATCACCATCAAAAAGTTTATGTAGTTCTGGATGAACTACCCAGTATTCATCCTCCTTGTGCCCTTGCTTCTTACATGTCTTGCAATATTTAGGCATGTAATAATACCTTATCTTGATCCATTTAGACTCTTCAGGTCCAGTCTCATCAGCCTCCTCAATGATCTTAATTCTTTGAGGCAATGTTGCAAGAAGATTCACCTCCACCTTAACCTTAGCACAACTAGGTCGTGTGCCATTTTGAGTAGCAAGATCAACATGTAAAGGTCTACCTACTGCATTAGCCAAAGAAAATACAAACTCCTTACCAAAAAAATTGGGAGGAATATCCTGAAACGAAATCCAAGCAATTGCAATTGGTGTCTCAACATCAGGAGACCACCATGGACTCCACTTTGTGCATCTCATCTGCCAAAATTCACCTTGAACTTTAAAATAAAATGCCGGCTTCGATAACAAGTGAATATAATCCTCCATCAATGATAACTTGATCAGTACATGAGAATCCTCAATTAAACCTACTGAACACGATCCCTTAAGCTCACATTGAATTGGAATTGCCTTCCTCAATTCTTGGATCGCAGGTTTTCCATAAGAGAATTTGCCCAGGACTGCCAGATGCAATCCTTGTTGTAGTATGGATTGTTTAACTTCTGATTTCTTCTATCTCACCATTGGTTCACCATGTAAAACCTCAACTGGTTTTAAGTTTACGTTCGTTATGTGCATGTGAGCATTTAATGCTTGAGGTTGTAGTAGATTTGCATATGTTTGGATTGTTTTTGGATTATTAGCTGGTTGTAGGGATTGTATAGGGGTGTTAGACAACTGCCCAACCTTCGGAGAAGGCTGGGCAGTGGCCATGGAAGCGAGCTGCGATGTTTCTCTCTCTAATCGCCCAGAATCGCCAGAGTTTCTCTCTCTAGGCTCGCGCGAATGGGTTTGGTTTAGGATTTTTTTAACCGCTTTAATTTTATCTTTGGTTTTTGGGGGTTTTTCTTTAATTTTTTTTAATTAAGTGTGATAATTATCATTTAGGTTTAATTAGGTCCTAGGATTTAATTTAGATCTTTGTTTAATTTTGAAAATAAGAAAAAGGGAAAAAGGAAAAGATTTTGAAAAAAAGAGATCAGGTTTTTATATTTGGGCCAAAAGCAATTAAAATTGCCAAGCCCAAACCCCTAAACCCGTCCAAAACCAGCCAAATTCCAGCCCAGACCCATGTCCAACCCGGTCCAAACCCATATTTTAACCCAGTCGGCCCTTCTTTAAGTCCAAACAACCCCGTTTCTCTTCCTTTCCATCGTGACCGTTGGATCTCATCAATCCAACAGTCCGGAACTGATGATGATCTTATATATTACTGTCCTAACGACACCCCCTACCCCCATTAGCTTCGTCTCCATATACCCCTTCCAGAGATCCCCCCCAAAAGAACCCTAGCTTCCTTTTAAATCCTCAACCCAAACCATGGCGGTGCCACCAGTAATCTCCATTGGATTAACACCCTATACTCTCATCCACCTCCACATCCCAAATCCTTAAATGTTTTCCTTCAAATATACCTAGAACCCCTCGAATCTCCGTTTAAAGATGGAAACCCTAGCGCCGCCACTATTTCTCCGGTGGCGGCGCTGCCTCTGTTCAACCCTAAATTAACACCCTGAGACCGTTTTCCCTCCCTCACTCTAAATCTTCACTCAGATTCCTTCGAATACCCACTGAACTGTTCGAATATTGAATCAAAGAGTCAAAGACTTAGAAGTCAAGCCTTGACCAACGCATGCAGAGTCGATGGTTAGGGACGGTTTAGTCATGAAATAACGTTGTTCGTTTGTTCTTGACATAAGAACAAACGATTAACATCATTTTGAGACTCAAATCGGAGGTCAGGCGGGTTCAAGTTCTTCATTCGGTGAGTTTTCTTTCCTTTCTTTGATTCATCCCTCTGTTTCTCTTCTTCTCTTCTTCTTTTCTCCGGATAAGTAAATGGAAAGTCAACCCAAAATTTTCGGCCAAGTTAAGACCTTGTCCTGTCTGTTCTTTTTCATGTTTGTTCTTTTCCATATTCTCCCCCCTCCCCTAAATTTGTTTGCTTGATAAATTTTGTGATTACTTTCTTCATTAAGCTATTTAGTTTAACCTAGTTAGGTTGATATGATAATTTAGTTTAGTTTTTCATTAACTAATATTTTAGGCCCACAATTTAGTGAGGCTTATCATGTTTTAATAAATTAGTTAGTGTCCTACCTGCCTGTTTGATAATCGATTATTTAGTATAAGTTTGGTTTTTCTGAAATTATTTAAGTGCTTCCCTCCGCATATTTTGATTTGGTTTTGGGTCACCTTTGTTATTTGGGCTCCGAGGTCAGTCTAAGACCTCATTCTAAAGGAATTCTATTGGTTTGAGTCTGAGCACATGTCTATTGAAACATTGAGCCTGTTTGGGGATTCATAGCCTATACTCAAAGTCTAGCTGGTCTTCGAGGTAAAAATGCAGGGGTAATATGGGTAAATTGGGTAAGTCACTTAGGGGAATCTTGCCATAACCACCTAGGAAGCTTCCTAGAAGCTGAAAATTAGGCTAACTTGGCTAGCAAGTTAGAAAATAAGGGACTAACTAGCAAAAAGGAAAACTAAGAAAGGACTAAAATGAAAAAACTAAACCCCTAGGGCTGCCTAGTAACTTGCCTATAAAGGCGTTGTTACTTGAGGCTCAATTCAGATTTTGAAGTGAAAAAATACATGAAATTGAGAAACGGCTACAGTTTTACTGTTTTATTGAGTTCTCTTTCCTTTTCTTTGAATTTTGAAGCTTTCAAGCTGAAAACACTGTCTAATTCATTTGATGGTTTAGAATGTGTTGAATTTGGGTGAATAAAAGTTGGGTTTGAAGTCTGCTGATTTATTAATCGATTGAGTTTTACTCTTTGGATTGCTGCATCGTATTCCTAAATTAGAATTGGATCTGTTGGTTTCGCTGGAACTGATTCTGTCACACTGTTGTTGTTTAGCTGACCTCTGGTTTTCTTATTTTATTTTAATATCCAAGTATCTTCTTGGCTGTTGAGTGGCTTATGGAGTGTGGATCCAAAGCATGTAATCAAACTTGAAGGAATTAATGATTGTTACATGTTCCTTGTTAATCTTCTTCATATGCTCTTTAGTTTTAGTTGTTAGGTGTGTCTATTTGTGTCATCAATACTATGTGCCCTTTTGAGGCTTGGATTTGATTCTGTTTTCATGTAAATAACTCGGGACCATTCAAATTTTTTTAGATGTTTACTGATTAAGGATTAAAAGTTCTTAGCTGGCTAGTTAGGTTTGTTTGGTTTGGCTAGGTTTGAAATGCATCAGTTCAAATTTTGGATTCCAATACCCTGATCTGTATTCTGTTTTTCTCAATTAATTTCCAAAATCTGTTATCTCATGTTTTAGGCTTGGTTTAATAATTTTAGGGGTTCATTGTTTAGTTTTTTCCCTGCTGTTCGTATCTTGTTTCTATTCTAGGAAGGATTTCAAGTGAGGTCGTGTTGGTTTATTCTAGAAATATCTCAAGTTTAGTCTAGGTCTTCATACTCTTTCTTCTAATAAATTAAAATTGTGAAGTTGTTTAAATGTGTTATTGTGAGGTTAGAATTCATCATGCAAATTGAGCGTGTTTGAAATCTTAATTTGTTATTCTCACCAGCAATTCAGATGAGTGTTTTTATTTTTAAAATGGTAAAATAATGTCCGAATTTTGAAGGATTCCTTGTAGCTGGACCTCATACGATGGCTAAAGTTTATGACAAGGGCTTTGGCTGTAATTTTGGCCCAATCCTGCCAAGGTTTTTTTTTGATGTTCTTGGTTCTGGGCTTCGCATTGGAGCCCCTTCTGTTCTCTTTTGATTGTTAGCCAAATGACCTTAGGGAAACGAATAGGTTCGCGGCTTGTTTAGACTACCTAGTGATTGCAAATCTCTCACCCTTTTTAGTCTAAATTTTCATTAATGGTTGGAAGTTATTTTTAGTTTCACTTAATTAGTTTTTTTTATAAATAGATTACTATTGGAGGTTAATCTTATTGAATAGTACAAATAGATCATGGCTCTCGTATTGATTTCATAACCTAGATACAAAAATAATTAGTATTTGTAGAAAAGCCTTTAGTGTCGTTTAAAACACAATTGTGATTGTGTATACGTCCGCGTAACACAATTACGATTTTAAAAACAAAACCAGAGTATGCGTTCGCACAACTTTGGCCAAATTTTTTTAATAATAATAAAGCGTTATTAATTGTGGACACGTTCGCGTGACATGATTTTGATGCGTCAAACATATGGGTATACATACGCGCAACTTGTTTCAAGATAATTTTCTAATTAAAAGCGGAAAATACACATAGGTTCTAAATCAGTAAGTAAATAATTTAATAAGCCAAGTATGATCAAGCGACCGTGCTAGAACCACAGAACTCGGGAGTGCCTAACACCTTCTCCCGGGTTAACAGAATTTCTTACCCGGATTTCTGGTTCGCGGACTGTAATACAGAGTCAATCTTTCCTCGATTCATGATTTAAACTGGTGACTTGGGACACCATAAATTATCCCAAGTGGCGACTCTGATTTTCAATATAAATAATCCCATTTCGATTGTCACTTAAATTGGAAAAAACTCCCTTATTCCTTTCCGGGGTGTAGTAAAAAAGGAGGTGTGACAAATACATGTTGGGGGAGCAAGCAGACGAATGTGTCCGAAGATGCTCTTAGGTTGAGACTTTTCCCGTTCTCACTTCGGGGAAAGGCATTAGATTGGCTAGAGAGACTCCCCAACAATTCCATCACAACTTGGGATGAGTTGGCGGATAAGTTTATTGCTAAATTCTTCTCACCCGGGCATATGGCGGCACTTCGAGATGAAATATTGGCCTTCAAGCAAGAGCCAACGGAACTTTTGCATGAAATCTGGGAGCGGTTTAGAATAATGGTGAAAGAATGCCTAAACAACGATATGATCGAGGCGATGATTCAACAAACCTTCTATTAGGGAATCAACACCACGAATCAATGCATTGTGAACCAATTGGCCGGGGGCAACTTTATGAAGCTTCCTTACATTGAGGCTTGTGAGATATTGGACGAGATGGCTGACACTTCTTCAGCGTGGCAAAGTAGAGCGAATGTACCCCAAGGTGACCCCACGGTCATCCATTTGCACAAGGAATTACACGATCATGGTCAAGCTATTACTGAGCTTACAACTACTATGAATAAATTGGTGAAGGCTCAGTTGCAACAAGTCCAAAATCCTCGCCAAGTCAATGCCATGGAAGGTGTAAATATTCTCGTTACTAAGAGAAGGCAAAGAGGGCAATAAGCTCAAGGGAATTCTGAACAATATGATAATGATGGTGGTGGTTATTCAAATGATTGTTATGATGACCAAAGTGAAGAGGTACAATATGTCAACAACTATCAAGGCAATAGAGGCAACTCTTCAAACCAACAATGGCGACCCCAAGGAAATTGGGGCAATCAACAACAAGGTGGTGGTAATTGGAACAACAACAACTAAGGCGATAATTGGAGGAACAAAAACCAAGGCGGTAATTCGGGGAACAACAATCAGGGCAACCAAGGGAATTGGAACAGTAATAACAACAACTGGAACAACAATGGTCAAGGCGGGTGGAACAACAATGGAAACCAAGGCAACCAGGGGCAAGGCTTTCAAAGGCCCCTGATGTACCAACAACCAAACAATAAGCCTCCATTTCAATCTCAAGGATCTAGTTCTTCGGGTAATGATATGGGAAGAATAGAAATTATGTTCGAATAAATGATGAAGAAGAACCAAGATTCTGATGCTCAATTGGCTTCCCACAATACCTCTATTTGGAACTTGGAGGTGCAATTAGGCCAAATCTTTAAATCGTTTAATACTCACCCTAAGGGTGCTCTACCAAGTGATACGGTAGTGAACCCAAAGGGTGGAAACAATCATGTGATGGTAGTTACAACAAGAAGTGGGAGAGGCGGTGATGTGCATGCCTCGAAAGATAAGCAAGTTGTGGATGATGATGTTGAGTTGTGGGAAGATGATGTACCTTTGATAGTTGAAGATGTGGTTGAGAATGGGGTGAACAATGATATGGGGATTCAAAATTAATGAGGCCGATATGGAAACCCAAGATGCCGTGAACCCGTCTAGGGAACACGTGATTGACATGCCCGAGCCGGTGGTGCCCAAAGCCAAGGCACCTTTGCCTAATCCACCTCCACCTTATCCTCAAAGGTTAGCAAAGAAAAAGAGTGACAACCAATTCAAAAAGTTTATTGACATGATGAAAAGCCTTACAATCAATGTGCCTTTGATGGAGGCACTTGAACAAATGCCGGGATATGCCGAGTTTATGAAGGATTTGGTGACGAAGAAGCAGTCGATGGATTGTGAAACAATAAAAATGACTCATCAAGTCAGTGCTATCGTACATTCTATGGCCCCAAAACTTGAAGACCTCAGAGCTTTTACTATCCCTTGCACTATTGGAAGTGCGGATTTTGCCAAGGCCCTTTGTGATTTGGGGGCTAGCATAAATTTGATGCCTTATTCGGTCTTCAAGACTTTGGGAATTGGGCAACCTAGGCCGACCTCAATGAGACTTCAAATGGCGGATCGATCGATGAAGCGACCTTTGGGCATAATTGATGATGTGCTTGTCCGGGTGGAAAAGTTTATATTGACGGCCGATTTTGTCATTTTGGATTGTGAAGTGGACTTTGAAGTCCCAATTATTCTAGGGAGGACTTTCCTTGCAACGGGGGAGGCATTGGTTGATGTTGAAGTGGGTGAGCTAAATTTCCGAGTGGGGGATGAGAAGGTTGTCTTCCATGTTTGCAAATCCATGAAGCAGCCCAATAGCACCGAGGTGTGCTCATTTATGGACATTGTCACAGCTCTGATCGTGGATGACACAAGTGCTATGATTAATGTCGAGGACCCGTTGGAGGCCGTTCTGTTAAATCTAGAGGTAGATGATGATGAGGGTCGAGGAGTGCGTAAATGCCTTGCATGGAATGGGGTCTTATTCTTATGAGCCGAGAAGGCTATTGGACCTCGAAAATAGAAAGACGCCTCCAACTAAGCCATCAATAGAGGAACCATCAATGTTGGAGTTGAAGCCATTACCTCCACACCTCAGGTATGAGTTCTTGGGCTCTTTTTCTACTTTACCCATTATTCTTTCCTCATGCCTTACTAACTTGCAGGTAGATGCCATTTTAGTGGTTCTCAAAAGGAGGAAGAAAGCAATTGGGTGGACATTGGCCAACATTCAGGGAATAAGCCCCACATTTTTCATACACAAAATCATTTTGGAGGATGATGCAAAACCCTCCTTGGAGCATCAAAGAAGATTGAACGAGGCAATGCAAGAGGTGGTGAAGAAAGAAGTGATAAAATGGTTGGATACCGGGGTAATGGACTCTATCTCCGATAGCTCATGGACTTCTCCAGTGCAATGCGTACCGAAGAAGGGTGGGATGACTGTGGTGACAAATTACAACAATGAACTTATTCCCAATTGGACCGTTACTGGATGGAGGGTATGCATGGACTATCGAAAATAAACAAGGTGAAAAAGGATCATTTCCCCTTGCCATTCCCTGGCCTTGTGGGGCGTGCCTTTTATTGCTTTTTGGAGGATACTCGGGGTATAGTCAAATCTTAATCTCTTCGGAGGACCAAGAGAAGACCACCTTTACTTGTCCATATGTCACTTTTGCTTTCTCTCGGATGCCGTTCTGGTTGTGCAATGCTCCGGCAACATTCCAACAATGCGTGATGGTTATTTTCACCGATATGGTGGAAGATATTTTGGAGGTCTTTATGGATGATTTTAGTGTGGTTGGTGATTCATTTGAAGAGTGTTTGGGAAATTTGGATAGAGTCTTGGCCCGATGTGAAGACAAAAATCTCGTTCTTAATTGGAAAAAATGTCAATTCATGGTTGAAGAGGGCATGGTGTTGGGCCACAAAATTTCAGAACATGGGATTGAAGTTGACAAGGCCAAGATAGAGGTAATTTCAAGGCTTCCACTCCCACTTCCGTCAAAGGGGTGAGGAGTTTTCTTGGGCAGGCAGGGTTTTACTGGAGGTTTATAAAGGATTTTTCGAAGGTGGTAAACCCTTTGTGCAAGCTACTAGAAAAATATGCCAAGTTTGTGTTCGATGAGGGATGTATGCAAGCATTTGAGCTTCTCAAGCTTAAGCTGACCACGACCCCTATCATTACCGCACCATGTTGGAGCTTACCTTTTGAGCTCATGTGCGATGCAAGTGACATTGCGGTTGGGGCTGTATTGGGTCAAAAGGTTAACAAAATGTTTCTTCTGGTCTACTACGCAAGCAAGACCATGAATGAGGCTCAAAGGAACTACACGTTTACCGAGAAAGAGTTGTTGGCCATAGTTTTTGCAATGGAAAAGTTTCAGTCGTATCTTATGGGGCTAAGGTCATAGTGCACACCGATCATGCCGCCCTTAGGTACTTGATAACAAAGAAAGACTACAAGGCAAGGTTGATGAGATGGGTTCTATTACTCCGAGAATTTGATCTAGAAATTATGGACCGGAAAGGTAGTGAAAACCAAGTGGCGGATCATTTGTCCCACTTGGAAGAGGAAGGAAGGCCATGTGATGTCCTAGAGATCAATGATACATTTCCCGATGAGCAGCTACTTTCTGTGTCGATGTGTGATATGCCATGGTTTGCGGACATTGCTAATTTCCTTGTGATTGGCATCATCTTGGGCGAGCTCTCTTCTAACCAAAGGAAAAATCTCAAACGGGATAGTCTGGAATTCTATTGGGACGAGCCATACTTGTTGAAGATTTGCACCGACAGAGTGATCCGGAGGTGTGTACCTAAGGAGGAGCAATTTAGCATCCTAGAGACTTGTCATTCCTCCCCCTATGGTGGCCATCATGGAGGGCGAGGACGGCTTCGAAAGTTCTGAGTTGTGGTTTTTATTGGCCAACCTTGTTCAAAGATTCAAGTGATCTAGTAAGAAGGTGTGATCAATGTCAATGAGCGGGCGGGATTTCCAAGAAAGATGAGATGTCTCTAAACACCATTCTTGAAGTTGATATCTTTGATGTATGGGGTATCGATTTTATGGGCCCTTTTGTAAGCTCGTGTGGAAACACTTACATTCTTGTAGCGGTTGATTATGTGTCAAAATGGGTTGAGGCCGTGGCCTTGCCCAACAATGAAGCTAGGAGTATGGTGGCATTTCTGAAGAAGAGCATTTTCACAAGATTTGGTACACCTCGGACAATTATTAGTGATGGAGGATTGCATTTTTGTAATAGAGATTTTGATGCCTTGCTTTCCAATTATGGTGTCAACCACAAGGTGTCTACGCCTTATCATCCTCAAGTAAGTGGCCAGGTTGAAGTTTCTAACAGGGAGATCAAGAGCATTTTGTCCAAAACTGTCAATGCCAATAGGACCGATTGGTCTAAAAAGTTAGATGATGCTCTATGGGCTTACCAGACCGCTTACAAGACCCCAATTGGTATGTCGTTGTTGGTGTTTGGGAAAGCATGTCATTTACCAGTGGAGTTAGAGCATAAGGCCATGTGGGCCTTGAAGAAGTTGAATCTTGATTGGGATATAGCTGCTATTCTGTGGGTGGAGCAACTCAATGAGCTTGATGAATTTAGGTTCCATGACTACTCTAGTTCATCCCTATATAAGGATAAAATGCAATACCTTCATGACAAATATACTCGGGGGAAAGAATTCAAGGTGGGAGATTTGGTGCTCTTATTCAATTATCGGCTGAGTTTGTTCCCGGAAAAGCTGAAATCAAAGTGGAGTAGACCATTTGAAGTAGTGTGTGTGACCCCGTTTGGTGCTCTTGATTTGAAGAACAAAAGTGGGGAAGTGTTTATAGTAAATAGGCATAGAGTGAAACACTATCTGGGAAAGTTTGATAATAGCCATGTGGTAGTTGTGGTTCATTTCAAATGATTGGATGGTAACCTGCATCGTGCTATGACGTTAAATAAGGCGCTTCTTGAGAGGTAACCCATGTGTTTTTCTTTTTGTTTTTATTTGATTTTCATTGTAGTGTAGGATTAATTTTTGAGCTAACTAGTTGTGAGATGTTATAGGGTTGAGTTGATGCAGTGCAGGACATAATTGAAAAAAGGCAGAGTCTATGAAGTTTGCAGTATGGCCGCACTACCATTTTGTGCGGACCGCACTGTTAGAGGGTGAAGAAGTGAATCTCTGAAGTTTTCCAGCGCGGCCGCAGTCCATTTTGCGTGGTCCGCGGTGGGCCTCTGCGACTGCAGTCCATTTTGTGTGGACCGCAGAGGGCTGTCTTCTCAAACTTGAACAAAACAGGGCAATGCGAACCGTGGTCCATTTTGTGCGGTCCGCACTGGTAGGTAAGAATGGGCCCCAGGGTTTTTCTATAAATAGACCCTGAGGGCCTCCTTTTACCCTTTTCGCAAAATTAAATCTCAAAGACTATAAACACTGTTCCTCTTCTTCTTTGATCGTAATTTCTTGTTTGCATTGCTTTGATTTGATTCATCTCACAATCTAGTACATTAATCTTCCTTTTACTTGTTCAATTTTTTCAATTTCAGTTAATTTTCATTTTTCTTAGCTTTTATTTCTTCCTTTTCCCGTAATTTCTTGAATTGTTAGGTTAGAATAGTTTGATTTCTGATTCCTGTACACTTAGTTGGTTTAATGGACTGGGTAAACATTTAGGGACTCTAATTAGGTGGAAATTTGGACCTTAAAAGCAAAATCCGATGAACCCTAACTCAGTGCCAATTTTGGGCACCCAGTGCGGGCCACAGTCATTTCTATGCGGTCCGCAGTACCGCTTTGTATGGACCGCACTGATGATCTTCTGTCAAGATGAACCTTGGGCAGTGCGGCCGCACTACATTTTGTGCGGCCGCACTGGGCCATTTTGTGCCGGCCGCACTAGTTAGATTCAGAGGATGGGTAGTCTGAAACCCATCCTTATGTGGACCGCACTTCCATTTTGTGCGGACCGCACTGGTCCCTGTGTGGCCGCACTCCATTTTGTGCGATCCGCATTGAGTAGTTTCTGCAACTGTTTGCAATTCTCATGCATGTTTTGCAACTTATTCTGTAATGCCTCCTTCAACTGCTTCAATGATACTAACAATGTTATATGATTATGCTTGCAGAACATGGTTAAACAAATAGGCAAGGGATCAAAACAACCCGGGAGAGGTGAATCCTCCCGGGGAGGCAAGGGCAAGAAAATGATCAAACTCACTCCCCCAGGCTTGACAAAATATAAAGAAGATGAGAAAGGCAATAAAAGCTGCTAATAGAGCCTGTGACTAGTCGGGGAGTGAGTATGTGCCCTCCTAAAACATCTCCTCCGACTCCATGCCAAAATATGTTGAAGATTGGTCGGGGAGATTTATACTAACAGATGATACTCATCCACCATCACCCACTTCCCAAGCACTAGAGCATGTTTCTACTAAGTCGTTTGAGGGCTCAGCAGCCAGTAGTAGTGAATACTCCACCTCCCCCACAGCTTCATTATCCGGGGAGAGTGCAAACGGAGATGAAGAGGAGGTACAAGGAGATGAGGAGGCAACTGAAGGAGGTGAACCAAGGGTTGGGAGGTGTAGATAGAATGAGGAAGCCGGAGGTTTGGCGAGATAGGTTCGTAAGTGAGGTGGCATACCACAAATTTAGGGAGTGGTGGCCGGTGAGAAAATTGATACCGAAGAGGAACTTCATTGATAACGATCTTTTACCCTCAACCCCAATATGCAAAGACAATTTAGGACTAAAGTGGGATGGGAACATTTTATGGAGAAGTGTGTAGACGCCAATGAACACATGGTCAAGGAGTTTTATTGTAATGTAGATCATATCAAAAAGGGCTCCAAAGTGACCAAGGTTCATAATAAGACAGTGTTGTTTGAAGGGAAATACCTTAATGAATACTTGGGCTTCAATGAGGAGGATGAAACTTTTTACATGGCGAAGTTGGAGATGGTCGAGAAGGTCCGTACATGGTTAGCTCAGTACCTGGCAATCCCAGGTACTGTTCCTGATTGGTTGACTGCTGGGGTCAAAATATTGCGGAGGACCTTAAACTTTGATGTGAGGGGTTGGGATGTGATGACCCAAAGGGTCATCACTTGTTTTCCTCATCTGTTATGTTCTTCCGAGGCCTTGAAAACCTTATTTTCTATTGCCTCGATTTGCATGCGCAGTCCAGGCACGTAGTCGAAAAATTTCTGTGTTGAAATATGTGAATTTTGTAAAAAATTTGAAGAATTTTGATATTAATATGATTATAGTTGACTTTGGTCAATATTTTTGGTAAACGCACCCGGACCCGAGATTGGACGGTCCCGAAGGTCCGTAGAAAAATATAGGACTCGGGCATGTGCCCGGAGTCGAAATCCGAGGTCTAGAACCTGAGTAAAAAAAAATTTCTGTTAAATTATTTTTCTGAAATTATTAAGGAAAATAAAAATAAAAATTTATTAAAAGACTATGGTATCGGGCTCGTATTTTGGTTCCGACGCCCGGTACAAGTCTTATATATTATTTAAGCGCTGCCTGTAAAGTTTGGTCGAAATCGGATGTCGTTTGACATGTTTCGGACCTAAATGTCTAAAGTTGGAAGTTCCTGAATTTTGAAAGGAGAATCATGAGTTTTGAGGATTGATTCTATGTAAATGATGTTATTTTGACGATTTGATCGCGCGAGCAAGTTCGTATGATGTTTTTGAGTCA
>MU674591.1:0-17717 GCA_026770625.1 Nicotiana glauca
GGGAGAAATGAACTCAAAATTCGACTTAAAACAACCTCACTGCCCCAGCTATTTTCGCTTTTGCGGTCCAGGGACCGCTTCTGCGGTCCCGCATTTGCGGACATCCAGGCCGCTTCTGCGGTGTCTCAAATCACCCGACCAACCGCTTCTGCGGTCTACCCATCGCAGAAGCGATTTCGCTTCTGCGGAACAAAATCCGCTTCTGTGGTTCCTGGCCAAACGTCCACTTTCCGCTTCTGCGTCTGCCAAGCCGCTTCTGCGGCTCCAAAACCGCAGAAGCAAAAATACCAGAAGCAGCAGGCCTAAAATTTCTTAAGTCCAAAAACTCTCCGTTTGGCCACCCGAACTCACCCCGAGGCCCCCGAGATCTCAACTAAATCTACCAACCAATCCCAAAATACATTACGAACTTGCTCGAGGCCTCAAATCACATCGAACAACACAAAAATCATGAATTTCACTCCAATTCAATCTTTATGATCTTTAAACTTTCCAACTCCTATTTCCGATGTTTAAACCTATCAAATCACGTCCGATGGACTTCAAATCTTGCACACAAGTCATATTTGACATTACAGACCTACTCCAACTTTCGGAATTGGATTCCGACCCCGATATCAAAAAGTCAACCTCCGGTCAAATTTCCCAAAAACCTTTAAATGTCTATCTTTAGCCAAATGGCTTCAAAATGACCTACGGACCTCCGAATTCACTTCTGATTGCGCTCCCAACTCCAGAATCACCATACGGAGCTACTCCCAGTCTCGGAATTCCAAACGGACATCGATAACACTGAAATGCTCTTCAAGCCAAACTTATGAAATTTCTTTTTAAAATCCTAACTTCCACAATAGGCGCCAAAACGCTCCCGGGTTATCCAGAACCCGAACCGGGCATACGCCCAAGTCCGAAATCATCATACGAACCTGCTGGAACCTTCAGATCCTGATTCTAAGGCCGTTTACTCAAAAATCTAATCCTAGTTCATGCTTTCAACTTTAAGCTTCTGAAATAAGAATTTTCATCTAAATTTAACTCCGATCTTCCTGAATTTAAATTCCGACCATGCGAACAAGTCATAATACCCGAAATGAAGCTGTTCATGGCCTCCGACTGCTGAACGGAGCGCTGGTACTCAAAACGACCGATCGGGTCATTACATCTTAAGTCACTCAAATAAAGTAATTAGGACAGGGTCGTGGCCGTCGTGACTAAGCTGTCAGATTTTGACCAATACAGTTAGTCCCTCCGTCCGTCGAGGTCGTGCCCTGCCGACCTTGACGGGCGGATTACGTTTGCGATGCCATCATTCTGAGTTCGATATACACTACCCCTTAAGTGCATTGCGAGACCTTAGAACGGCCTAGGGGAGGGGAATCTCGCTGATTCCCTTATACTGTCACGACGATATCGATGCCGCCACGTCAGTTGATAAATGGAGCGACTTCGTGCAATCAGTCATAATGAAACTTTGCTAAGAAACCGAATCATTTTGCACCTGGTCAGATCCTAATGGCGACTGTTGGTTTTCGCGCTCAGAACTTGTGCCCTATAAATTGGGTGAGCTCCATTATTCGCCTCACAATTTTTCGCTTGTCTTTTTAGAGACTTTCAAGATATCTCTCTTCGATTTGATCTGAGCCTTCCCTTTATTTTTTTTACGCAGCATTACTTCATCCTTTCTGTTCTTCTAACGTCACTTTTGTCGCACCTCCTTTTGGCGCTACCGCACCCCGCGAGGGGCATGGTAAAGGGAGTTTTTCCAATTAAAGGACAATCGAAACGGGATTCGTTTATTAAGAGATTCAGAGTCGCCACTTGGGAGATTTATGGTGTCCCAAGTCACCAGTTGAATCCCGAATCGAGGAAAAGGTTTGACTCTATTTAACAGTCTGCGAACCAGAAATTCGGACAAGGAATTCTGTTAACCCGGGAGAAGGTGTTAGGCATTCCCGAGTTCCGTGATTTTAGCACGGTCGCTCAACTATCATATTTGGCTTATTTATCTGATTTATAACATGTTTTAACTTATGTGCAAATTTTTAACTGTTGACTGCTTTTATTATTATTATTTCTAATGAGAATTGCAACGTTGTGAAAACGTATCTCAAACTGCGTCACATCAATGTACCCGTGGTTATCGACACATTTCGACTCCGTTGAGATTTGGATTTGGGTCACATAAATGTACACCCAAGTTTAAGAAATTAAATTATTAAAGGCGCACCTAAAGCAACTAGCGTGTCATTATGTTGGGTAAGGCCATGAAATTTTGCTAAATGGCCCATCCCGAAGTCTAAGTAAAAAAACGCGTATAGAGGACCCCGTAGCTAGGTATCTTTGTTTGTCGAGGCTCGTCTCACTCATTATTTTTTTAAAAGAATTACAACGTCATGGGAATGCATTTCAAACCACGTCACAATCAATGTACCCGTGATTATCGACACATTTCGACTTCGTTGAGATTTGGATTTGGGTCACATAAATGTGCACCCGAGTTTAAGAAAGTGAAATTATTAATACGCGCCTAAAGAGACTAACGCGTTATTATTTTGGGGAAGGCCGCGAAATTTGCTAAACGGCCTGTCCCGAAATCTAAGCATTTAAAGTAACCATCCATTGAGGGCCCCACAATTTGCGTTTTATTTGGCGAGGCTCGCCTCGTTTATTTTTTAAGGATAATCCTAAAAATGACTACATTTTTCTATTAAGTTCGTCTCTAAAAATGAAAGAAGAAAAAGATCCTAATTAATTTACACTGGATTAAAGCATAAGGGGAGAAAAATTGCATTTGGGCCTACCTCAAGAGAATGGCCCATCACAGGCCATGGCCCAGGCCTAATGAGTACTCGACCAAAATGAGACCTGGGCCGCCTGTTTCATTCATTCAGGCCCAGCGGCCTGCCACCAGGCTTGTGGTCAAATGTACCCTCAATTGGATCCAACCAAATGCTTATTAAAGTTATCTCAAGCTGATTGTTTGAGCACCGGTTTAAGGCTTAACATTTTTTTTAGACGTTTAGCTACTGATTAGTCCTTAAACACTATTAAAGATGAATGGCAGATTTAAGTGTGACTAAACAGCTGGATCATACAATTCTGTTTAATAATAACTGATTAAGTAATTCAAAAATCCATATCTTAAGCATTAATCTACTGATGAATTTGCTGCGGTGTAACACAGGTTTAGCTTTAGACTTGGTTTTAAAATGAGATGAAAATTTGACTGCTGCTTCTTCTTCTTTTTAAAACAGGCATACATGCTAAGCTAGGCAGGTACTACCTATATTGAAACTACAGCCAATCAATCTTAAATTAAAACCATCCAAATCAGTTCAAGTACAGTCCGATTCACGGTAGATGAATACATTCGAAGTAAGCCTAAACAGATACAAATGATCTATCACTCATTCTACTGCTACAACTTGAACACAGATCTTATGAGGTGACTAAGGGCACATTTCATTTCGTTTACTTCAACTTCAAAGCTTACATCAACCCAAGGTTTGACTAGATACATGAAATCTGAATTGAAATAGAGAATGGAGAGGTCAGCAGCAATTTAGCAACACAGCAATAGCAACAACCAACAGCAATCAGTAATACCCAGTGACTTTATTTAAAACCCAGGACTCCAACAGAAACACAATGAAACAGTAGCAGATCAACCACAGCAAACTCAGAAAAACAAGTGACAATCACAGGCAGATACACTCTCAAACTAACTGAACTTTTAGTGTAAAAATCCAACCTAGACTCTCTGGTTACTTAGCTTCTTAGGGTAAAAATCCAGCCAAATTCAACTTAAACTCTGGACTTCTTGTGTTAAAAATCCAGCCTGTTTTCAACTCTCAATTACTGAATTCTTTTAGGTAAAAGCCCAGCCTATTTTTCACTCTTTCTCTCTGACTTCCCTTGATTAAAAGTCCAACCCCTACTCTATCAAAATTCCTTCTATTTATAACAAAAAAAACAGACCCCTCACACTGCCTAGATCCCCCCAGACTTTAATTCTGCCCATACTCCTTGAATTCCCACTCCTAAGTGTTTTTCTTGTTTCAAGTTATTTGGTTCCCCGCACTTGCATGTTTTGTCCCCTATTGTTTCAATCAAGACTTATGGGTGTATTATAGTATTCAACTTAATTCCCATGCTATTATGTTTGGTCCCCCATTGATATTAAACTAAGGGTATTTAAACAACCACTTGACAGACCCTTAAACTTAAACTTATTATAACCCTGTTGATTCCCAAAATTACCTCTTAAATCCCCTGGAAATTACAGTATTACCCTAAGCCTGTTAGCCTGTTATTAAACCTATATAAGTCCAAACCTATCAAACTGGTTTCTGGTTGATCTATCTACAACTATAAACCAATTCCTAGTATCAAATTCACACTGTGATTCATAGTAAGAGACCAAATCAACTCAAAAAATGGTATCAATCAGATGGAGTGAGTTGATCATATTGGGAACCAATCCTGATCAACTCAAACCAAATGATCAAACAGGGATTTGCTAATGTGAGCAAAACATGAATATCAACTAGGTTCAAGCAAATAACAGGCTTGTAGTGATATGCATTTGAAGGTGTATTGAAGGTATCAACATGCTAATCTCTAAGCTAAAACCATTAACGGGCTTGTTCTCAATTCATCGGAACAGAATGAAACAAAGGTACTGGCATGAACCTATTACCATGTTATTCTAGCCTTTAAAAAAAAACTAATTGACGACACGTATGCAATCGACTACCCCAATTATAACATCTAACATTTAACAACCAACAAGGGGATTCCAGTTGCATTGAAAAAACAAATAACTTATAAACTAACTATTCGACGAAGTTTCAAATCGATCATATAGCTCAAACACACACTTAATAACAGACAGAAGAAAATTTTGACCAAATAAAAAGGGTCTGGAGATGGACAGAACAATCGACAAAAAATTGAAATATAAAAAAAAAACTAAACTAAACAAATAAACAGATATAAACACAAAACAGAACAAAGGAAGGGAAAAAAATACCTCAGTGACAAAAATCAGAAACGGACGACCTTGGGACCAACTCGGACTTGGATTTTTTGAGGTCAAATGGACCTTAATCGAGTGTTCTCAACTGAGAACACTTCGACTAAGGTCAGTTAGACACCCAAACTCTTTTAATTTGAACAGATTCCCGGTTTGGGTCTTTTAGGGTTCTTGAGGTTCGATTTGGGGTTCGAACGTTTCTAGCCAGATTCGAACCAAACCAAGAGTGGTTTGGTAACGAGGGAGGTCAGGGGGTGTTGTGGTGTGAATTTGAAGTGGATTGGGGTAGGTACAGGTTTGGCTCGAATCTTCGATTGAAGATTCGAGAAGTTCCAGGAAGATTCGAGCTACACGATTGGTGGATTTGGAACCAGGGTGGTCAGATGGCCTTAGGGTGTTGGTTTGGTGACCAGTGACGTTGTTTCCGCCGGGTTTCAGTCGGTGGAGTCACGTGGCGGCTAGGGTTTTTCCCTCAGCTCGTCTCTGAGAGAGAGACGATGAACATGGAAGGGAAGGGGGTGTTTGGATTGGGGGGCTGGGTAGGAGATTAAGCTTATATAGGAAAGGGAACGTTTGATCTTGGCCGTTGGATCAATCATGATCAACGGCCTGGATCATTTCATTAAAGGGGAACGACAACTTTTGGTCTCAGTAAGAGATTGGGTCGACCCGGGTGAGATGGACCCGGTTGAATTGGAAGCTTAGGATCGTTAGATCAATAGGAATGGACAGTGCAGATATGATCACCTGAAACGGCGTCGTTTCAACCAATGCTGGGACTGAAATGGACCGTTAGATCTGTTTGATTAATGGTCCAGATTTAAGACGCCGAAACGGCGTCGTTTGGTTGGTCTAAGAGATCAGGCAATTGGGTTGGGTCATTTTGACCGTTTGGGCCTGACTTTGGGGTCCAAGAATGATGGCCCAGGTCTGATTTTGTTCACATTTTTCATTTCTTCTTCTTTTTCTTTCATTTTCTTATTAACAAAAAATTCTACATTAAATTGTCACATCAAAATTAAACTATAAAATATTAATTAACCCTTAATAACAATTAACACACAAGATTAACAAGCAAAATCACACATTCGGACAATAAATGACAAAATACAACAAATACACCCTTTTGTGATTTTCTTCCTTTTAAAACCAAATCATGGTTTAAATAATTCCTAAATGCACAATTAAATCCTAAATGTGCATGCAACATAATTTTTGTATTTTTTAATTAATTAAAATAAGATAAACACGCACACACAAGTGAAAACAATAAAAGAAAAATGACACAAAATCCAAAGAGTTGCGCACAACCCAAAACTATTTTATTTTGAATTTTTGGGAGTAATTCTCATATAGTGCAAAAATCACGTGCTTACAGCTTTCTCTTTTCTTTTTGGATTACCGATGACGAGTGCTTCTTCTGGAGATAATCCTCAGGTTGCCTTGTCGGCGGTTGAGGATCACACTTCGGTGGAAGGGGATTTTGACCCGATGGAGAGCGAAGAGGTCTCATCGGTGGAAGAGATATTGTTCTGCCTTGGGAGAGCAGTGGAAGATTTCAGCGCCGATGGGGGCATGGAGCAGGTAGACATCAGACCACTCATGGGGGAGATCGGGATAAAGGAGATGAGGGAGCGATGGGGCATCCCCAACTATATCGAGATGGTACCGACCTCCCAGGACGAAAGGGTTCATATAGACCGCCCTGGGTTCTGTTCATTCTATGCCTATCCCTTTCTTGTGGGGTACACACTTCTGCTTCCAATGTTGGTGGTTGACTTCTGTCGCTATTATGAGGTGTGCCCTACTCAAATCTCCCCTTATTTATTCAAACTTTTCCTCATGTTCATCAAATACGCAGAGTTGGTCGGTCGTGAGGTCACTCTAAGACACGTGCTCACTCTATTTGCTCCTCAAAGGATTCGCGGTACTATGATATACGCGCGCCCTCGTGGAGGGGTTTGGTGGTTAAGATGGATGATAGGACCAACCATCGTTTCTTCGATAATTTCTTCTATGTGCGTATCGAGCATCTCGTGGCGGACCCGTCCGGGTTTCCTGCAGTGTGGTACTTTGCCGTATGTCTTTGCCTTTGGCTATCATAATCTGTTTCGGTTTCCCTCTCTACATCAGGTGTTGCGTACTCTGACCTTCTTTCATCGTTTTGCAGCTGACAAGGCACCGCCACCTCCCCTGGAGGAGATTCGGGAATGAATCGAGGCCATCCTTCCCTATACAACGAGCGTTCGTACGTGGGTGACATTCCATTTGAGATTTGGGCGCAGGCCCCTCACGGGTGCGATAACTTAACTTTTGTGATTGTCCTTTTGCATCGAACTTACTTTCCGAGTCTTATTTGCTGTGGTCAAGGAGGGTTCGCCGAGTCAGGTCCCCATAATTAGCGTTCCGTCGACCAGCCGCATCCGCTCGTATTAGCGCGGTACCTACGGTTTGCCCCCCGTTGAGAGAGGCGTCGGTGGAATCGGTGGTCATAACTACTCCTACCAGGGTCGCGCATCAGGACGAGGGGGCGTCTGACATTGCCCATCCTCGAGCTGACTCGTCGTCGACTGGGGAAGAGAAAGGGGCGTCGAAGAGGTGAAGAGTAGGTTTTGAGATGGCTCCCCCGACAGTGATTAACTTAGATTCTCCCTTGGCGAACTTGGAGGAAGGCATTGTCGCATCGTCCACCGTAGCGGGAGAACGGATGGTCGAGGTTGTCCCCACTGGTCGGGGTCGGGAGCACTCCGTCACTACTACGGATGCTGCATAACACTTTGTTGAAGCAGAGGGTTGGCCTCTCAATGCCGCTATCACGACCTTGAATGCACCACTTCCATCTTTGGCAGGTCGTGCCACACCTTCGGTGGTGGAGAGGGGAAAGAATGTATTGGTTGACGACTATGAGTCTGAGTCTGACTTAGACCCTGACGACGTTCGGATGTTCGATGAGGGCATCACCCACACTGTGGTCAACGTGGAGGTATCAACCCGCATCGTCGAGGTCTCTGCTGATATGAACTTGTTGGCTTAGGGGAGCAGTTTGGTACCACAGTTCATCCTACTGTGCTCTGAGGCTGAGAATGAATCCCTGAGGAGCTTTACGGACGTCGAGGTGATGGACGAGGTGGCCGTGATGGGCTTGCGGGTATGTTATATCGAAACTTAATTTATATATATATATATTTTTTGTTATGGAGCGGATAGAGGCCTGACCGTTTTTCCTTGTTTGGCAGACGTACATGCTGGAGATAGAGAATATTCGTAGGGCCAATGTTCGGTCGAGGGTCTTTTTTCAGATGTTGGGCTAATACCATCATTATCGTGACAGATGTCGCGAGTTGTATGGGCGTTTGAGGAACGATCCCCGCAATCGGGTGTTGGGGGAGGAGTTGGAGAGGAAAGATCGTGAACTGGTTGAAGTGCTTCGCAACAGGAGTGAGCTCGAGGAGCAAGTCCGCCTTAAAGACGAGGAGCTCTTGGTGGGAAGAGGGGTTGCCGCAGAATGTGAACACCTGCAGGGTAAGTTGCGAGCTCTTTAGTTGGAGATGGATCAGAGCCAAGTCACTACTGCGGAGGTGGACGCCGAGTGTAGAGCGAAGCTGGGCGCACTAGAGGTTAAGGTCTCCGATCTGGAGCGCGGGGAGAGGGATGCTTCGGCGCGGGTGGCGGCCTTTGCGGCGGCGGTTCGTGTCCATGAGTCTGAGCGGGAGAAGGAGAGGACTACTGTTGTTCTTAAGGAGGCGAGTCTTGAGGAGCGAATTGGTGAGATAGATCAGGAGGACCAGGATTTATCGGACCGGGTAGCGGCTTTGGAGGAGGAAAATCGGCATTTGAGGGCTCTGATCGGGCCATCCCGCACTGCTGTTTCCCACTAGGCTCACGAACTCTGGGTTTACGCCGAGGCTCAACGTGATATTTTCGAGAACTTATTGGAGGCGGGCACTGATCTGAGGTGGCTTATGAGGATACGTACCAGAAATCTTGTGAGGCTCGGGCTAGGTATGGGTATGATGTGGCTACACCTGAAGCCGATGGTGGGGCAGGTGGCGGTGACGAAGGCTCTCGTGGAGGTGGTGACGGCGGTGTTGACGCCGAGTGAAGAAAGATTGTCCTTTGTTTTTATTTTTACTTCGTTCATTGGTTTTTGTTTCTTGTTGTTGCTTTCTATTTTCTCCCTTCCCCCTTTTTTCTTTGGTTGACTGGCGAGGGCCAGATGTAAGCGGTAATAGCCCGCATCTCCGACTTTATGAATAAAGCATTCTTGCTTGTTATTTCCCTTGTGCTTCAGTTCTCTATCGGTTTGTGACTTGGTTGCATGGGGTGCCACCCATTTTAGTTCGAGCGAGGTCAAACTTTAATATGTCGATGGCGAAGGCACTTAGCTTGAGTCCCAGTTCGAGCGAGGTCGAACTGTAATATGTTGATGGCAAAGGTGCCTGGCCTGAGTCCCAGTTCGAGTGAGGTCGAACTGTAATATGTCGATGGCGAAGGCACTTATCCTGAGTCCCAGTTCGAGCAAGGTCGAACTGTAATATGTCGATGGCGAAGGCACTTAGCCTGAGTCCCAGTTCGAGCAAGGTCGAACTGTAATATGGCGATGGCGAAGGCACTTAGCCTGAGTCCCAATTCGAGCAAGGTCGAAGTGTAATATGTCGATGGCGAAGGCGCTTAGCCTGAGTCCCAGTTCGATCAAGGTCGAACTGTAATATGGCGATGGCGAAGGCACTTAGCCTGAGTCCCAGTTCGAGCAAGGTCGAACTATAATATGTCGATAGCGAAGGCGCTTGGCCTGAGTCCCAGTTCGAGCAAGGTCGAATTGTAATATGTCGATGGAGAAGTCGCTTAGCGTGAGTCCCAGTTCGAGCAAGGTCGAACTGTAATATGGCGATTGTCTGTTTTGATCGTGGCCTTCGAGTTATTTTATGGAGATTTATGATTCTTTCTTTGAGGCGTCTTCGCACCGGTTTCCGGCCTGATACTGTAGGAAGAATGAGGTGGGGCTCTTGGGAGCTTCTCCACTGACTCTCGTTTGAGTCGAGTTATCTTCTTGATGTTTCTTCTGTTTTGATCTGGGAAGAACTAAGTGTTTTCACTAGGAAATCCCCACAGACGGCGCCAAATTATTTGACTCAAAAGTTGAATAATACTTTTCAAGCAAATCAATCAATATAGTTGAAGAGGTAAATCATAGTCAATCATAATTAATACCGGATCGAAAGACAGATCAGAAAAATAGAAGATCAAACAGGGGCAAAACCTTTATTGATCTTTGATCTTTGTCCCCCCCACCCCCACGAGGAGGTTCGGGGAATTACAATTCAATTCTTTCCCCCAGGAAGGGTTGAAGGTCTCGGATCTTTTTCCCCCTTACCTTAAGCTTCCTTTTCTTTTCTTGGAGCACTCTTGTCTCTTATGTTTTCGGAGATCATGGGTTGCCAGTTCTCCTCCCTCCCCTCCCCCTTCGAGATTCACCTTCTATTTATAATTGAGGATATCTCATTTGTCGCATTTTGGCTCGGTCGGATCAGGGGGACGGCTTTCCCTCTTGGAGGGATACTGGACGTGACGCTTATTCCCTAACTAATATGAATCGGACGAGGTCGGGTCCTTAAATCACTCATATAAAGTAATTGGGATGGGGTCGTGGCCATCATGACTGAGCGGTCAGATTTTGACCAATACAAGCTCTAGAGGTTAAGTTTTGGAAACTCAATTGAGCTGAAGTTTTGGAAACTCAATTCCATCTTGTTTGTTACTGTCGTAATTTATTTATTCGTGCAATGGAGATTTTCTTACTTGCCATTCAAAGAAAGGAAGAAAAAAAAAGGCACATTTAATATGCAATATGGCAAGTCAATGAAGTCACTAGCTAGTAGAAAGACAGAAACGTGGTCAATCACAATGTCTATTTATTAATGTTAACTGTCACACTTTTGACAGCCTATCGTGGCGGTTTCTTTGTTCAAGAGGCTTGTTTGCAGTAATTACTTTAGAAGGAGGCAAGCAACAACAACAACAACAACAACCCAGTATAATCCCACAAGTGGGGTCTGGGGAGGGTAATATGTACGCAGACCTTACCCCTACCCCGGAGGGCAGAGAGGCTGTTTCCAGGAGACCCTCAGCTCAAGACATCAACAAGAGAAGATAAGTTAGTACTATTAATGGAGTCATACTAAGATTAACATGAAATACACAACATAACGCAAAATAACAAAATCGCAGAAATATAATAAATATAAGAAATGCGAAATAGATGTAAGTTATACTAATATCCAACAGATAACTCCCTGTATCGGTAGCTGATCAGTAACATCCTACGATTACCTCATAACTATCTAGTCTCACTCTAGTGCACTTGTGGAAATATCCACAACTCCCCTAACCTACAACTTTAGTGTTCGACCTCCACAATCCCCTATCCAGGGCCATGTCCTCAGTAATCCTAAGACGCGCTAAGTCCTGTCGTATCACCTCTCCCCAATACTTCTTAGGTCTCCCTCTACCTCTCCCCATGCCCACCACAGCCAATCGCTCACACCTTCTCACCGGTGCATCGGTGCTCCTCCTCTGAATGTGCCCGAACCATCTGAGTCTTGCTTCCCGCATCTTGTCCTCTATGGGGGCCACGCCCACCTTCTCTCGAATGTCTTCATTCCTAATCTTATCCATCATTGTATGCCCGCACATCCACCTCAACATCCTCATCTCTGCTACTTTCATCTTCTGGGTGTGTGATTTTTTAACCGGCCAACACTCGGTCCCATACAGCATTGCAGGCCTAACCACTGCTTTGTAAAACTTACCTTTTAGTAACGGTGAAACTTTCTTGTCACACAGGACTCCCGTCGCTAACCTCCACTTCATCCAACCCACCCCTATACGGTGTGTGACATCCTCGTCTATCTCCCCGATCCCCTGAATAACTGACCCAAGGTACTTGATACTACTCTTCTTAGGGATAATTTGAGAGTCAAGCCTCACTTCCACTCCTGCTTCCGTCGGCCCCTCCCCAAATTTGCACTCGAGGTATTCCGTCTTTGTCCTGCTCAACCTGAAACCTTTAGACTCAAGGGCATGTCTCCAAACCTCTAGCCTTTCGTTGACGTCGCGTCGTGTCTCATCAATTAGGACTATATCATCAGCAAATAACATGCACCATGGCACCTCTCCTTGAATATGATGCGTTATGGCATCCATCACCAGGGCAAATAGGAAAGGGCTGAGTGCAGACCCTTGGTGCAACCCCGTGACAACTGGAAAATGCTCGGAATCGCCTCCTACTGTCCTAACCCGAGTCTTAGCTCCTTCATACATGTCTCTAATCGCCCTAATGTAGGCTACCGGAACCCCTTTAACCTCTAAGCAGCTCCATAAGACGTCCCTAGGAACCCTGTCGTACGCTTTCTCTAGATCAATAAACACCATGTGGAGATCCTTCTTCTTATCCCTGTACTGTTCTGCCATCCTCCTAATAAGATGGATAGCTTCTGTGGTGGACCGCCCCGGCATAAACCCAAAAAGTTATTTAAAATAGTTAAAGTTATTTAAAAAGTAAATATAAATTAAAAGAAAAAAAAAAAGTATAGATTAAATGGTCACCAAATAAAGTGCCGCCATTTTTACACATAAAACCCCCCAATCATCTTCACGACCCCATATTCCCACTTCGCCGTTGGTTTCCCTTTTCTTCGGTTAAAAAGCAGAAAGACAGCAACCACTACAATCATAGAAGTCCCAATTCTTGTTGTTATCAATGGTTTGAATTTGTTTTCCTCTTTTGGAGAACCCTTGCTGCAATTGCTGGCTTTTTTCTGCTTTTCTCAAACGGTAAGAATAGTTTGTTTATTTATTTTCCTTGTCTGTGTAACATTATAATGTTAAATCTTTCTGGGTTTATCCAATCCCCCCTTTATTTGATTCATCAATGGCTAAATGTGTAATGTAAAAAGATGTCTTTTTAAAAAAAAAAGAAAAAAACTAGTCTTTTTATTATTTGCTAGAAAGGGTGTGTGCTAAATATATTTAATATTTTCTAAGTGTATTCAAAGGGTAGGTAGGAGTAGTGTGTTCTTTTATTCAATCTGTTCCTTGTGCTGCGTAACATTATAGCTAAATCTTGCTGGGTTTATCCAATTTTCCCTTATTTGAAAGGCACCAAAAAGGATGTCTTTTGATATGGAAAAATGGTCTTTTATTATTTGAAACAAAGGGTGTTGTCGATATAATTTTCCATGAATTACATCTTCCCTGTAATGTGGTCAATGAAGATTTATAAGGCCAACCCAACTTGCTTAGAACCGAAGCCTAGTTGTTGTTGTTTAAGTACAAAAACATGTGACCAGGGGCGGCTCGATGATATTTGTGGCCTAAAGCCAAACTTTAATGAAGGGCCCTAAATTTTTGTTGTAGAAGAAAACTTATAATTTTATTTGAAATTTATTTTTCTAGCTTTTTGAGATGCGAAATTATTAATAATTGGTTTATAATCAATTAAGCATATCGATTAGAGTATCATCTTCTACATGTATTATTTCCCTTAAAACTTTTAATTCAGTAAATAAGTCTAAACCATCAATATCAGAGACTATTATGTTTCAAAGAACACTCAAGGTTAAGACAATTTATCTTTAAGTTATCATCATCTAGAGATCTCAATTTTTGCCACTAAATAGGAAACCAAAAATATTTTCATAAGCTTCAAATAGCTCAAATCTATTTTGAAATGAAAAAATAGCTTGGTGTACTATGTATAAGAAGTAGTGAATTCTAAAAGATTCTTCCAAGAGACCCAGATTGATATTTTCTAGTTGACAAATTTATCAAGTGCTCCTTTTTGGGATTGTATTAGAGTTCAATCCTTCTTCTTTTTTTAACGTTTTAAACACCCAGATTCATCTTTTCTAGTTGGCATATTAAAATAAAACTCTAATAAATACTAAAAAGACAATCTACACTTACAATTTACAAGGAAAATATATTTAAAAAAATTTAAAAATAGATGCAAATAATAAAATGTAAAACAATCAAACCTGATTCAACAAATAGATAACTTAATAAGCTTTTGCTCCTTCAAAATCCTTGATGTAACGTCAATATACTTGAACTTGAGTCTGGAGAACAAATAAAAAAATGGTATTTGTGTAGCGTTTCTGCTCTATTATTGATAAATGAGATTGAAATGCAGAGAAACCAAATGAATAGTAGTAGAGAAGAAGTTAAAAAGAGATAAAAATAAATGTGGGCCAATTTATAATAATAATACTGCATTATGACACAAGATAGTGGAATTGTCACGCCTGCACGGATGTCAAAATTATTCCATTGTAAAACAGCCCCTTTCTTGAAAATTACAGCTTTTTATCTTTTAAAATATTTAATATTGTTAAAAAAATTGATAAATATATTAATGGTTAAGAAATTTTAGGGCCCTTGCAAATAAGGGGCCCTAAGCACTAGCTTTACTTGCTTGACCCTTAAGCCGGCCCTGCATGTGACATATGGTAGTTGTATAAGGCATGATAGACTACTGATCATATGGTCTATATGACTTTTTAATTAATTTTGAAGGTTAAAAATGTTGTGGAAATGTTGGTTAAAACAAGAGAAGTTGGGATACTTGTAAATGAGAATGAGTTTTGCCTATAAGTAACTCATAAGTGAGTTAGGCCATATTTCTCCTTTTTGTGGAAGAAGAAAATGATTTCAAGAATTCAAGGTAAACAAACACTTATTTTGTGATATCACATACATCTATCCAAAAAAAAAAAGGCACATCTATCCAGAATGTGTGAATCCTAGCATCCGACAAATATGCTACTATTGCAACAACAACAACAATAACAAAAAAAAAACCAGCTTAATCTCATACGTGGGGTCTGGGGAGGGTAGTTTATACGCAATCTTATCCTTACCCTATAAAGGCATAGATGTTGTTTTAGATAGTCCTTCGGCTTAAAGAACGGTAAAAATAAAGCAATAAGCAATAACAACAGTAATATAATAAAGTAATGGAAGCGAGTGATATAACAAGTATTAAAGAACTAAGAATAAAAGAATACAAGAATAGTACAAGTAATACTCGTAAACCTAGGAGAAACTCACAACTACCTGTCAACCCACCACTTTAATCCTCGACCTCCACACCTTTCTATCGCTAGTCATGTCCTCGGGTAGTGAAGCAGTGACATGTCCTGCCTAATCACCTCTCCCCAATACTTCTTTGGCCTACCCCTGCCCTTCTTCAAGCCCGCCATGGTCAACCTCTCACTCCCTCCTAACCGGGCATCTATGTCTCTCCTCTTCACATGCCCAAACCATCGCAGACTCAATTCCCACAACTTGTCTTCTATAGATGTCACTCCGACCTTGTTCTTAATAACTTCATTCCTAATCTTGTCTTTCTTGGTATGCCCACACATCCATCTCAAATCCTCATTTCAGCTACTTTCATCTTCTGAACATGAGACTTCTTGACGGGCCAACACTCACTTCCACACAACATAGCCGATCTAACTACCACCATGTAGAATTTGCCCTTAAGTCTTGGCGGCATATTCTTATCGCATAAAACCCCCGAAGCTAGCCTCCATCTCATCCACCCCGCTCCAATGCGCTGAGTAACATCCTCGTCAATCTCCTTGTTGCCTTGGATTATAGGCCCAATATACTTGAAACTATCTCTTTTAATAATGACTGGAGTATCAATCTTCACTTCCACTTCTTCTTCATGTCTCTCATCACTGAACTTGCACTCCAAGTATTTAGTTTTCGACCCACTCAACTTGAGACCTTTGAATTCCGGCATCTGTCTCCAAACTTCCAACCCCCTCTTGCATCTCGTCAATCACTACTATGTCATCAGCAAATAACATATACCATGGCACCCTCCCTTGTATATGTCTTGTTAGCACATCCAACGCTAGGGCAAACAAAAATGGACTAAGGGTCGATCCCTAATGCAACCCCATCTCCATAGGGAAATGTTCCGAGTCTCCTCCCGCAGTCCTCACACAAGTCTTAGCACCTTTGTATATGTCCTTAATCACCGTAATGTATGCTACCCGGCCTCCGCTAACCTCCAAACATCTCCATAGCACCTCCCTCGGGACTTTGTCATAAGCCTTCTCAAGGTCAATAAACACCATGTGCAAATCTTTTTTCCTCTCCCTATACTGCTCCACCAATCATCTCAATCTGAACTGGTTCTCAAAGGTAAATACACTTGTCCTCACTCTCCTCTCCACCACCCTCTCCCAAACTTTTATAGCGTGCCAATCTTCAGGCATCTTCTTCGTCCTGAAAGTGACGTTAAACAAGTTAGTTGGTCACTCCAAGCCTACCCTGCCTGCTTCTTTCCAAAATTCCATCGGGATTTCGTCAGCCCAGTCGCCTTACCCCTGCTCATCTTCCGTATTGCCCCCATTAGCCTCCTTACACTTAATACGCCTACAAAACCCAAAATCTCTAACTCTCTGAGTTTTCCCACTCACCCAGCACGATGTTCCTATCCCCTTCTTGTTCAACAGTTTATGGAAGTACTCTTGCCATTTACGCCTGATACACGCCTCTTCCACAAATACCTTACCATCTTCGTCTTTGATGCACCTCACTCGATCCAGGTCCCGAGCCTTCCTCTCCTTAATCTTCGCTAACTTGTACAACTTTCTATCCCTTCCTTTACCCCCAAGATCCTCATACAATCGTTTAAAAGCTGCAGTCTTAGCTGTCGTGACCTCGATCTTTGCCTCTCTCTTTGCCTTCTTATAACACTCCCTACAAGTCCTCTTCTCTTCCTCGTCCGTGCTCCCCACTAGTTTTAAATATGCCGCTTTCTTAGCTTTTACTTTTCCTTGGACCTTCCCATTCCACCACCAGTCCCCTTTGTGGCCACCCGAGTAACCTTTCTAGACCTCTAATACCTCCCTAGCAACTTTCCTAATGCAGTTCGTTGTCGTGGTCCACATACTACTCGTGTCCCCACACTCCTCCAGGCCCCTAGAGCCAGCAGCTTCTCCCCCAACTCCTGTGCCTTTCACTTAGTCAAGGCTCCCTACTTGATCTTAGGTTGGTTGTACCCCATTCTCTTCTTCCTTGCTCCCTTGACCTTAACGTCCATGACCAAGAGCCTACGCTGTGTCGACAAACACTCACTCGGGATAACCTTACAGTCAGTGCAAATGCCCCTATCACCTCTCCTGAGGAGAAGATAATCAATCTCAGTCTTGGCAACCCTACTCCGGAAAGTGACCAAATGGTCCTCCCTTTTTTGAAAACCCATGTTAGCTAGCACCAAGTCGAAAGTTTTAGCAAAATCCAACAACAAAGTACCGCCCTCATTCCTAACCCCGAAACCAAACCCGACATACACCTCGTCATAACCCCTAGTCGTCTCCCCTACATGACCAATAAAATCACCCCCTATGAAAACCTTCTTGGACTGCAGAATACCGTCGTCCAAATTTTCCCAAAAGTGCCTTTTGACCTCCTCGCTCAGTCCCGCTTGAGGCGCGTAAGCAATAATCACGTTAAAAGTGAACCCATTAACCACTAACTTAATAGTCAACAACCTATCATTCACCCTCTTGATATCTACCACTAACTCCCTGAGATCCCTATCAACCAATAGCTTATATCATTAACATCTCGAGCCTTTGTAACCCCCCCCCCCCCCCCCCCC
>MU674592.1:9440-41509 GCA_026770625.1 Nicotiana glauca
GAGTTACTAGTGATCAGAGACTCGGACCTGCTCATACATCAGGTTCGAGAAGAGTGGGCAACCAAGAATTCCAAGATACTCCCTTATCTGCATCGCATAAAGGAGTTGAGGAAGAGATTTACAAAGACCAAATTTCAGCATGTTCCCAGAGTCCAGAACGAGTTCGCTGATGCACTAGCTACTTTGTCATCCATGATCCAGCATCCAGATACAAATTTCATTGATCCCATCCAGGTCAAGATTTATGACCAGCCAGCTTATTATGCTTACGTTGAGGAAGAAGCCGATGGGAAACCATGGTTCCATGACATAAAAAAGTACTTAACAACAGGAGAATACACAGAACTTGCCAATGCTACTCAGAAGCGGACACTTCGGAGGTTATCTAACAACTTCTTTCACAGTGGAGGAATCATGTACATGAGGATTCCGGATTTGGGATTATTGCGATGTGTCGAAGAAACGAAAGCATCCAGGTTGCTAGAAGAAGTGCACGCAGGAACCTGCGGACAGCACATGAATGGTTTTATTTTAGCAAAGAAGGTACTCCGAGCAGGGTACTTTTGGATGACTATGGAAACAGACTGCATCCAGTATGTCTGAAAATGCCATCGTTGCCAGATACATGCAGACATGATAAAGGTGCCTCCAAACAAGCTTATTGCAACGAGCTCACCATGGCCATTCGCCGCTTGGGGAATGAATGTTATCGGACCAATTGAGCCTGCCGCATCAAACGGACACAGATTCATCTTAGTGGCAATTGATTACTTTACCAAATGGGTTGAAGCAGTGTCATACAAAGAAGTAACTAAGAAAGGTGTGGCAGATTTCATCCGCGGCCGTATCGTTTGTCGATTCGGAATTTCGGAATCAATCATCACTGACGATGGTTCCAATCTCAATAGTGACCTGATGAAAACAATGTGTGAAACATTCAAAATCAAACACAAGAACTCTACAGCCTACAGACCTTAGATGAATGGAGTTGTGGAGGCAGCCAACAAAAATATCAAGAAGATACTAAGGAAGATGATCGAAAGACATAAGCAATGGCACGAGAAGTTATAGTTCGCCTTATTTACGTAATTTACGTCACTCAGAAGGCAGTCAAAGGACAAGCATTGGTAGATCAACTCGCCGAGAATCCCGTGGGAGGAGAATACGAGCCTCTAAAGACGTATTTTCCTGATGAAGAGGTATCTTTCATAGGAAAGGACATCGCAGAATCCTATGATGGTTGGAGGATATTTTTCGACGGAGACGTAAATTTCAAAAGAGTTGGCATAGGTGCGGTCCTAGTATCAGAAACTGGTCAGCATTACCCGGTATCCACCAAGCTCAGATTCCTATGCACCAATAATATGTTCGAGTACGAAGCCTGCATCTTAGGGCTCAAACTTGTCATTGATATGAATGTTCAAGAGTTACTAGTGATCAGAGACTCGGACCTGCTCATACATCAGGTTCGAGAAGAGTGGGCAACCAAGAATTCCAAGATACTCCCTTATCTGCATCGCATAAAGGAGTTGAGGAAGAGATTTACAAAGACCAAATTTCAGCATGTTCCCAGAGTCCAGAACGAGTTCGCTGATGCACTAGCTACTTTGTCATCCATGATCCAGCATCCAGATACAAATTTCATTGATCCCATCCAGGTCAAGATTTATGACCAGCCAGCTTATTATGCTTACGTTGAGGAAGAAGCCGATGGGAAACCATGGTTCCATGACATAAAAAAGTACTTAACAACAGGAGAATACACAGAACTTGCCAATGCTACTCAGAAGCGGACACTTCGGAGGTTATCTAACAACTTCTTTCACAGTGGAGGAATCATGTACATGAGGATTCCGGATTTGGGATTATTGCGATGTGTCGAAGAAACGAAAGCATCCAGGTTGCTAGAAGAAGTGCACGCAGGAACCTGCGGACAGCACATGAATGGTTTTATTTTAGCAAAGAAGGTACTCCGAGCAGGGTACTTTTGGATGACTATGGAAACAGACTGCATCCAGTATGTCTGAAAATGCCATCGTTTTATAGTTCGCCTTATTGGGATACCACACCACAATCCGCACATCAACCGGGGAAACTTCCTACATACTGGTTTATGGTACAAAGGCGGTCATTCCTGCCGAGGTAGAAATTCCCTCTTTAAGGATCATACAAGAAGCAGAGTTGGATGACGTGGAATGGGTAAAAAATCGCTACGAGCAATTAGCCCTTATAGACGGGAAAAGAATGAATGCGGTTTGCCATGGTCAATTATATCAAAATAGAATGTCCAGAGCCTTCAACAAAAGAGTCAAGCCAAGGAAGTTTACACCAGCGCAGCTGGTGTTGAAGAAAATATTTCCACATCAAGATGAAGCTAAGGGGAATTCTCTCCCAATTGGCAGGGTCCATACATGGTTCACCGTGTTCTAATTGGAGGAGCCCTTATTATTGCAGAAATGGAAGGAGAAATCTGGCCGAAGCCAATCAATTATGATGCAGTAAAACGATACTATGTGCAATCATATGCTTTCTCTTCATGATGTAATTTGAACTCTGCCTGACCTGATTCCCATTTATGAGGGGATACATAAGCAGCCCTATGGGTTCGGTCACAATTTAATAAAATTTCATTCTTCCCACTATTGGAACTAGAGCAGAATTTTGAGGAGGACACTCAAAATTCCAAAGTCAGTTTCAGCATTTTCATCTCCAGAAGTGTCAACCAGTAAACTGGGGCAGAATTTTGAGGGGGGGCTCAAAATTTCGAAGATAATTCGTTTTCAATCATTCAGCGCAGCCTTTAGAAGCACCAGCCCAACAAACTGGGGGAGAATTTTGAGGACCCTAAAAATTCCGAAACAAGCGAGGTTGCAATGTCTTGAACCACGTTGCAGTCGCCGGTTCATTCAAAAGAAATTATTTTTTTCGACTATATACTTACGTTATATTTACTAAATCATGCATAACTATCATTTGAATCATTGTCGTTTAGCAACGCTACCCCAATGATATGTGACGTCAGGAGCCACAAAAACATGAACTAACATTTCCCCTCTACAGAACTCACAATTTTCTTTGGATGCAGGCACCCAGGTCACAAATCAGTGAATACATTCATACACTCGCACTTTTTAGGAGTGAAACCTTCAGAACAATCACTTATTCACAAATCGTTATCCGCACACAACATCCCCAGCAGTCACGATATCATAATCGACTATCAGCTAAGAAAATCTTACCACTATCCACCTTTTACATTCTTGCACTGCATAAGACTACTTATTTATTTTTCGAGACTAAGCATTGTCTCCATCTGCATCTTACATAAGTCTACTTATCTGCCTTCCGAGGTTAAGCTCTACCTCCATCCTGCATAAGGCTACTTATCTGCCTTTCGAGACTAAGCATTGTCTCCATCTGCATCTTGCATAAGGCTACTTATTTGCCTTCCGAGGTTAAGCTCTACCTCCATCCTGCATAAGGCTACTTATCTACCTTTCGAGACTAAGCATTGTCTCCATCTGCATCTTGCATAAGGCTTCTTATATGCCTTCCGAGGTTAAGCTCTACCTCCATCCTGCATAAGGCTACTTATCTGCCTTCCGAGACTAAGCTCTATCTCCATCTGCATTATCTTGCATAAGGCTACTTATCTGCCTTCCGAGGTTAAGCTCTACCTCCATCCTGCATAAGGCTACTTATTTGCCTTCGGAGACTAAGCTCTGTCTCCATCTGCATTATCTTGCATAAGGCTACTTATCTGCCTTCCGAGGTTAAGCTCTACCTCCATCTTGCATAAAGCTACTTATCTGCCTTTTGATACTAAGAATTGTCTCCATCTGCATCTTGCATAAGGCTACTTATCTGCCTTCCGAGACTAAGCTCTATCTCCATCTGCATTATCTTGCATAAGGCTACTTATCTGCCTTCCGAGACTAAGCACTGTCTCCATTCTGCATGGCTGAAATGTTGCCACTTTATTTTCATGTCGGTTGCAATATCGCCACCGCATTTAAATTTTCTTCAGCTGAAAGATCGCTACTCTTTGCATTCATTGGCTGAAAGATTGCCACCTTCTCATAGGCTGCAAGATCACCAACTTATTCAAAGGCGTCATAGTTCGGAGGCACCATCTGCATAGCCAGAGAACACCATTTCATGGCCTGCGAATCTTTATTTATTCTTTTCATGGCTCAGGACATCATAGTCTGAGGACATCATCCTAACTGTTCAAAGACAAGCATTCACAGTCCAACGGGAACTTGCATCATGTTTAAATTACGCACAATACACACCACATTACTTACTTGTAGGTACACCAGCTAGCCATTGGCCGTCTCAGTAGGAGCGATCCCGCTCCAGTTTTTGCAAGCCTATCCGACTCCAAACACCTTTTCAAATCTTAGTATCGCATCTGTTCCTTTCAAATCCCCATCGACACACTCCGTCAATGGTTCCCAAACTACATATGACATGATTTCTGTAAAACCAAGGATATGTTGGTAGCTCAGAAGCCAGAGCTCAGTCAAAGTTCTTTTCAATCGCAGATCCAGTAAAAATTGGTCATCTTGTCTTTATCCGACAACTCTTTCATCCTCCTCGGGTAAAGAGGGGCAGCTGTTGATACCCAATCTTTCCCTATGTATTTTTTACCCAAAATATTTCCAAAATAGCATATATATGGATATATAAGCACACCCATGAGTTTTGATATTTTTAATGATTTTTTAAACCCGTTTATTGCCTATTTTATACCATAAAATCCAATAATTATTCCCAAAATTATTATTTTGGTTAATAACTTATTTTATCCTTATATTTATACCAAAATATAGATAAGGTAATTTTTTTCATATTTTTACAAATTTCTTTGGCATTTTTAAAGCTAAATTGCATATAATTGCAGTTATAGCCTACTTTGAAATTAATAGCATTTTATAATTATAAAATTGCTTCCATTATTTTTAAATTTATATTTATATAATAATAATCTACTCAGTACTTTAAATTTGCTTTTTAAAATTATTTTATTATTTTTTATAAATTAAACAAAGGAAAAGTGGCTATTTAAATGCAAGCCCCTATTTCATTTAAATTCTAGCCAGATTTCGCACCCCAACTCAGCCCCAATTCGAACCTAACTACCCAACCCAATTTCCTAATTAACCCGAACCGGCCCGCATCTCCTTTAAATCTGAGTCGTTGATCATTTTGATCAACGGCCCAAGTTCCCCCCTTCCATTTTAATTTCAAACGACCCCAACCATATCCCTCATTCTCTCAAACCCGCCGCCTTTGGTTTCTATCATCTCTCTCGAACACTCTCAACCCTCATGAAACCCTAATGGCCGCCTACCCCTTCTTCAACCTCAAATCACCGGAATCCATTGCTAATCTAGCCATAAATGACCGCTACCCACCATATGTTGTTCTCCCACGCCTGCCTCTTGAAGATTCGAGACCAGTCCTTGAAGGGCTTCACCCAGACGTTGGTCGATTTGAGATTTTTCTGGCCGTTTCTGGCCTTGCTCTGGCGTATCTTAGCCCCTGAGCCTGGATTCGACCTTATCAGCTCAGATTCGCTCTCGTGACTTCCAAGCCTTTCTCGACCTTTAGGGTTCTCAGAAACCCTAGCCTATTCGAGGTTCCTTTTCATTTTATTCTTTCGGATCTGTACTAGATCTATGCTGTTTGTGACATTTTAGAACTTTTCCCCAATTTTTCTTTTTCAAAACTGTTCGAATCCAATTTAGGGTTTTTGGAAAAAATTTCTTTAAAGGTTTTCTGATTCTTTTGCTCTCTTACGTGTGTTTATGCTTGCTTGTTTATGTCTTAAGTTTGTTCTCTTGTTTTCTTACCTGATTGCTACAGAGATTCTCTCTATTGTTTGTTAACATGCTAGCCTAGGTTTGATTCTCATTCTTTGCTATATGCGTTCAAACTCATGCTTCAATTTTGGTTCTGAGTTTTGTTGAAACTCGTAGTTTTTGTAATCTTGCTTGTGTATGTCTGCCTATCTCTGTGGCTTCGAATGGCTTCTCATCTCTGATTCTATGAGAAACCCTAAATTGTGGGGGGATTTCCTTCGAGTAAAGGGCATTAGGGTTTCACTCTGAAACCCTAGGTTTACAGGTTCACGACGAACCTGTGATGAAGCTCGAAGTCCTACTTGTCTTTGGCTATGAGATTTCTCATTGTAAGGCTCTTCTTTATTTGAACTGTATGCTTTATATATAAACCTCCCTTTCAAAGATTTATTTTTTAAAATCCCTTTAACTAGGCTGAGTGATTTGCCACTGATTTCTTTGATTGAATCTCTTTTACCTTACTGATATTTTCCTTAAATAATTGATCTTGTATCCTCTGTGATTTTGTACCAACATCTGAATTATTTATTTCCTTAATTACTTTAGGTTTTGTGATTCTGTAGATCCTTTGACTGATTTTCAAACTTATACTTTATTTTTCACACTATTATACCCCATTTCCTTAAACATCAATTCTATATATGACCTTATTTATGCACTATATGGGTTCTTTACCCTAATCAGCCTAAGTAAACTGATTCTTTCTTCCTTATTCTAGCATGACTAGTCGTTTGAACTAGACCCCTTAATTAAAGGATTCTGGTTGTCCTGATTGATGCTAATTGATTGAATTTCTATAATTGTGCACTCTTTACCTACTTCACTTGTTTCCAAAAAAACTATATAAAGGGCTTATCTCTCCCTTTTTAAAAAAAAGGAGAATAAGTCGGGAATAACTACTCTCTCTTTCTCACAAACACAGAGACTAGTTATGTGCTACTTCTCTTTTCTTTTCTCAAATACTTTAAGTTTTCTCAAAACCTTCGAGTATTCTGCTGAAATCTTGAGTTGATTTTCTCTGTGTTGTGGCTGCAAGTGCTCTATTCCTTTTTTTTGTTACTTATCAACTGGTATGTCTATTTAAATACTACTCTCCTCTTATGTGTTTAATATTTTAGTTCTGTTTGTACTTCTATTTACTGCTTTCTGCAATGCTATCACTCTTATTCTTATGTGAATCCTTTACCCCCTACACGTTTATGTGAAGTTATGGTTCAAGGCATGACAACACTCTTATATTGTTGTCCATGTTTCTGGGCTGGATTCTTCGAATCCCAAACTCAATCAATCCCCATTCCCTTTCCCCTTTATGTGTTTTTGAGCCTTAGACTTGGGTCTGGCAATGTCCTAATCACTGTCCATACCCTGGTCTGACCTCCAAAGGTCTGCTCCTAATTTGTTTGATCAAGCAAGTGGTCAGGGGTATGCCAGCCTGTTTTTTGGCTAGGTATGACCACCACCTGTCATGGCTCCCCAATTCCCCTTTCACTTTGCACTTACTCTTAGCTATTAAGTTCTTCCCCTCTCTTGCAAGCCATGTTTTGGGACCCCTGAGCTCCCTCTGAACTTGGATGCCTGAGAGCTGGCTCTTCCACACTGCACTATTTCTAATTTTAATAGTATCTCGGGTGTAAGCAATGCCGGGAATCCCTGAGATTCCTTGGAACTTTGAAACACCTTGGATAAAGAGAAGGCTTTGGAAATTTGGATCCCGGAAATGGTTCAAACGCATGTTATTAGACATTAAGTCTGATTTAGGTACCTTGGATGCAACTGTAGGTTTCTAATGTACTTTTCTATATTTTTCTGGTTTGTAATAACTTGTATAAACCCGAGGAATATAGTGAAAGGTTGTGGGAGGGGTCTTTACTTTCTCGCATTAAAAAGGTAGAAATCATGATCTTAGGACTTTATTGTTTAATCACCTAGAAAGGAATATGCAATTAATCACATATATCTATAGGACTTAACGCTTAACTTTCTGTAATTAATCATATAGATCTTATGCCTATAGGAATCTGCATTCTTTATAACATTAGGCAAAATCTTAGGATTTATTAAACAAGCATCCATCTACAAGTTTATCAACAGATTTTGTAATCAATAATTTGTAGATATCATGCCTATAGTAGCTTATGCTAAAATATCAAGCACACTTCATCTGTTTTAAAAGCAATAACAATTGGTTAACCAGTTCCTATGTGCCTGAATCGGTATGCGTTTTCGAAACTCAACTTTTGATAAAACTCTCTCTCAGATCAGTGCATACTTTTTTTTAAAAAAAACCATTTCTTTAACTCGCACATCTCTTCTAAAATTGCTTCTTTTAATACTCTGCTTAAACGTATTTTCCAATTCAATTTATGCACTTGTAATCTTAAATCATTTCTCTAACTCATTCATAAATCCGCCCCCTCTGAAATTTTTTAAACCACTCTGTCTTTGTTTAATTTGTAACTGAGCAGTCCGCTTTTCTTTTGAAACTCATTTCTAAATGTTTTCCTAAGTCTGCAATGTACTTTTTCTTTCAAAACTCTCCTGCATAGTTATCTTTTAAATATTAGTATTTCTAAAATCAATTCGTGCTAATCTAATGCCTTAATCCCTGACAACTGTATCCGAGTAGCCTAATACAGACTTTCTGCCTAAATATATGTGTTGAACCAGTCCGCTCACTACTTAATTTTAATTTAAGACCAAATCAGTATTTGCCAAGGCATGCTAAACTACGTGATTATCTAAATTCAGGGGTTTATTTGAGCCTTATCTTACTTGTTTGTTATTCCCTTTATTTGATACTTGTTTTGAATGTCGAACTAGAATTTTATCCTTTAAACTCCATAAAGGCCCCTATCATTTGCTTCCCCTTTAGGATTAGAAGTCCTAATGCCCCGGGACTGATAGGATTGGGACGGGTACTAGCATGCAATAAGTAAATGAGACTAATCACGCTTTAATACCTTAACGGGGTGGGAGGGGCAGAATATGGATATGATGACTGGTGCGCTAATATCACGTGCGACCCCTCTTTTGAGGAGTGATTGCTGGATATTGCATTGATGCGATCCATATTATGTATAAACCTAGGACACCCTTTTCCCCTTATTCGTTTCGTTTAAGTTTTCTCTCTTTTAAACTAATCTTCTAAATTCTCTCGTTTTCTTCTTCTCTTTTAAAAACTTCGAACTTGTTTGTAGTTGTTATGTGTAAACCTTACTTGTTTCTTTTACCTTCTAAAGTCACAATTATAGTATGGCCGGGAACCACACTAGTGGATCTTGAGGGGTACTTAACACCTTCCCCTCGAGATAATCTCAAGCCCTTACCCAACTCTAGTTCTTCTTCTCAATTCTTTCCTTTAAAAGTGTCCTAATGCACTATAATCATTAGGTGGCGACTCTCCAAATTCTAAAAACCCAATTCTCGCAAGGGAATAAAAGATTTGTCCTCCCATAATGTCGTATACCTGATTTTCGGACTCTCGGGTCCGCGATGGAAAAAGGGGTCGTCGACACACGACATACGATTACACGAGCATACCATGCATATTTGATTACTATGAGGTCGGATGTTGTCCATGGAGGCTATCAGAGTTTCAGTGTCAGGCGGTATCTCTATTACTTGTTTTTTACATCAGCTCTGTATGATTCTACTTTCTGCCTTATATACTAGTACATTTTTATTCGTATTGATGTCCTTTTGCCTGGGACACTACATTTTTGTTTTGTACATGCAGCTCCGGGTAGGGGCTATGATCAACCCCTCCGCTAGGATTTCGAGGTTTAGCTGTGAGTTGGTAAGCCCCACTTCTTCCTGGAGCTTTCATAGGATGATTACTTTTGTTGTACAGTTTGGGTATAGTCGGGGCCTTGTCTTGACAGTGCTTATGACACTCTTAGAGGCTATTGTGGACATAGTATTCTGGGTTTCTTTTTGCAGCTTTCAGTCTTCAGCCCATAGGCTTGGCATATATATATATATATATGTGTGTGTGTGTGTGTGTGTGTGTGTGTGCGTGTGTGTATCTCTGTGTGTGTGTGTATATAGGCATGTATGTCTCCAATTGCGGCCTCGTCGGCCAGCTATTACTTTATTATTTTGGCTCGTCTACTTTGGTTTATATGGCTTATTGTTATTCAGGTCATGACCTTAATGGTCCAGGCTTAGTATTTCAGATGTTGTGCTGCCTGATGTGTTGGGCCCCCAGTTTAGTTAGCTAGTATGTTTAGTGGCTAACTTGATCGAATACAGTATCGAGTGCCAGTCGTGCCTCCCCTAGTTTGGGGCGTGACAAACTTGGTATCAGAGCAGGTCGTATCTCAGGGAGTCCACAAGCCGTGTCTAGTAGAGTCTTGCTTATGGGTGTGTTGTGCACCACACTTATAATCAGGAGGCTATGAGGCATTTAGGAATGGTTACATTTCTTTCAATTCATAAATTGTGCTATAGAACGAAGTTATAAGAACATATGAAATCTAAATCGTGCTTTGTGTTTCTTGTCTAACAGGCTACCTACACTCAGGAGATGGCACAGCGAGAGATAGGTATGGATCCGGGGGAAGGTAACAGTCGTTCCCCACCAGGTCAGAGGGATAGATTTCCCTTAGAGGCACACAATGAGTCTCCGGTACCCCTAGTTTTAGCTTCCCCGACACTTGTTGGAGCCCAAGGAGATGCATTACCCCCAGCCTCACCAATTCCATTAGTACCTGAGGCAGCTAGAGACAGGACCTCCAGCACCTGATGTTCCCCCATTAGAGACTGGGGAGCAGGGGATGAGGGAGGCAGTTCAGTTGCTGACTAGGATGGTTTCTATTCATGAGCGACAGCTAGAGTCGGGAGCAGATGCCCGGAGAGATCAGACAGGAAGTTCGACGGTACGAGAGTTTCTTCACTTGGCCCCTCCATTATTTACAGGATCCAGTTCCACTGAGGATCCCCAGGACTTTATAGACCAAATGTATAGAGTATTGAGGGTGTTGCATGCCTCCGTCACCGAGGCTGTGGAGTTGGCTTCTTTTCGACTACGTGATGTAGCCGTCCTATGGTATGAGGCATGGGAGAGGTCTAGAGGACTTAATGCTCTGTCAGTAGAGTGGGAGGACTTTTTGAGGCTTTTTTAGCCCATTATTTTCCACGGGAGGTTCGGGAGGCCCGTCTTGACCAGTTTCTTAACCTGAAGCGGGGGGATATAAGTGTGAGGGATTATAGCCATAAGTTTAATTCCTTGGCGAGGTATGCACCAGATATCGTACGTACCATGAGGGCTAGAGTTTATCATTATGTGGATGGTTTGGGGGTTCATCTAATTAGAGATTGTAGGGTAGCATCCCTATCGAATGATGTAGATATTTCCTGCATACAGGCTTTCGCTCAGACTATAGAGGACCTTTCTCGTCGGATTCATGATACACGTAGGGATAGGGAGCAGAGTAAGAGGGCTCATACTACAGGGTCTTATAGGGAGCCACGGGGTGATTTTAGGCCCCCACTCCATCGATATCCACCTCGGTCAGCAGGTAGTTTCCCACCATAGATGTTGGGCCAGCGGTTTGATTTATATATTCAGTCAGGACCAGGGCAGAGCTCAGGCCAGCCTGAGGGCCGTCGACAGGAGCGTTCCGCAAAAATGATACAACCTACTCCTCCATGTACTCAGTGTGGTAAGCTGCACACCGGGCAGTGTAGACAAGGTTCGAGTGCATGTTATCATTGTGGGCAGACAGGACATTTTATTAGTCGGTGCTCGGGGTTAGGCAGAGGTGTACCAGCTCAGCCTTCAGGATCCACAGCAGCCTCTTCGCCCTCAGTCCGTGCTCCCCGACCAGGTCCATAGTCTACTCAGGGCCATGGTAGGGGAGAGGTGGAGGAGACACCTCAGGTTCTAGTGGTGGCCAGAACTACTTTTATGCACTCACAGGCCGACAGGATTCAGAGGCATCCCCAGATGTTGTCACAGGTATATTGACAAAACATTATCATGCCATTTATGCATTGATAGATCCCGGCTCTACATTTTCATATATTACTTCATTTATTGCTGGTAAGCTTGACATGAGATCTGAGTTGTTGCCACAGTCAGTTGAGGTGTCTACGCCAGTTGGCGACTCTATTGTAGCTAATCATGTCTATTGAGGTTGTACAGTGTTAATTAATGACCGTCCAACCTCTGTTGATTTAGTTGAATTGGTTATGCTATAATTCGATGTCATTATGGGTATGGATTGGTTGGCAGCTTGTTATGCTAATATTGATTGTCGTGCAAAGTTGGTCCGATTTCATTTTTCTGGTGAGCCTGTCCTTGAATGGAAAGGTAATGCAGCTACGCCCAAGGGTAAGTTTATTTCATACCTTAGGGTTCGGAAGTTTATTGCTAAAGGATGTATATACCATCTTGTTCATGTCAAAGATATAGATAAGGAGCCAGCGACTCTTCTGTCGGTTCCTATTGTGAATGAATTTCCGACGGTATTCCCTGATGAGCTTCTAGGAATTCCCCCTGAAAGGGAAATCGATTTTGCTATAGATTTGCTTCCTGATACACAACCTATATCCATTCCTCCCTATAGAATGGCTCCTGCAGAGCTAAGGGAATTGAAGGAACAACTGAAGGACTTGCTCAATAAAGGCTTTATTAGGCCAAGTACATCCCCATGGGGTGCTCCGGTGCTCTTTGTTCGAAAGAAAGATGGTTCCTTGCGGATGTGTATTGACTATAGGCAACTAAATAAAGTCACCATCAATAATAAGTATCCTCTTCCACGGATTGATGACTTGTTCGACCAGTTACAAGGTGCCAAATACTTTTCGAAGATAGACTTGCGATCCGGTTATTATCAGCTAGGAGTCAGACATATTGATATCCCAAAAACAGCATTTAGGACGAGGTATGGCCATTTTGAATTCCTTGTCATGTATTTCGGGCTTACAAATACCCCAGCAGCCTTTATGGATCTTATGAACCGGGTATTCAAACCATTATTGGATGAATTTGTGATTGTGATTATTGACGACATCCTGATATATTCACGATCAGAAGCCGAGCATGTGGACCACTTGCGAGCTATATTGCAGACTCTCCAGGACTACAGATTATATGATAAATTCTCTAAATGTGAATTTTGGCTAACTTCTGTAGCTTTTCTTGGTCATGTTATTACTGGCGATGGTATCAAGGTTGATGGCCAAAAGATTGAAGCTGTGATGACTTGGCCGAGGCCCTTGAATCCGATAGAGGTTCGTAGCTTTTTAGGCCTGGCGGGATATTACCGAAGGTTTGTGGAGAGATTTTCCTCTATCTCTACACCATTGACAAAACTGACACATAAGGGAGCTAAGTTTCAGTGGACTAAGGCATGTGAACAAAGTTTTCAGGAGCTAAAGAAAAGGCTTACGACGGCACCTGTCTTGACTCTTCCGGGTGGCACCGAGGGCTATGTTGTATATTATGATGCCTCGAGAATTGGCCTAGGTTGTGTTCTTATGCAGCATGGTAAGGTTGTCGCATACGCCTCTAGACAGTTGCAGAAATATGAACAGAACTATCCTACACACGATCTTGAGTTAGTCGCAGTTGTCTTCGCCCTAAAGATTTGGCGGCATTATCTATATGGGGTTCATATTGATGTTTTCACCGACCACCAGAGCCTTCAATATTAATTTAAACAGAGGGAGCTTAACCTATGACAAAGAAGATGGCTAGAATTACTAAAGGACTATGATGTTGATATTTTATATCATCCCGGCAAAGCTAATATTGTTGCTGATGCCCTTAGCCGGAAGTCCATGGGCAGTCTAAGGCATGTTGAAGTTTATAAGGTCAAGACGACCAAATATCTATGCCAGCTAGTAATTTGCAGATGTGTTTGGTAGACGCAGAGGGTGGACACATTCTCGTTCAGAATACAGCAAAATCTTCTTTTGTTACTGAAGTGAAAGAGCGACAACACGAGGATCCTGAGCTTATAAAACTGAGGGAAAGTATTCCATAGCAGCGACAACCTTTATTTGAGATAAATGGAGATAGATTCCTTAGATACCACGGCCGCTTATGTGTACCGAAAGTCGGAGAGCTCCACGCCAAGATTCTTTCGGAGGCCCATTATTTTAGATATGCAGTTCACCCCGGAGCGACAAAGATGTATCGGGACCTTCGACAGATCTATTGGTGGAATGGAATTAAAAAAGATATCACGGAGATGGTAGCCCAATGTCCCAACTGCCAGCAAGTTAAAGTCGAACATCAGAGGCTTGGAGGCCTAACTCAGTATATTGAACATCCATTATGGATATGGGACATGATGAATATGGACTTCATCATTGGTTTGCCTCTCACTCCACAGAGGTATGATTCTATTTGGGTAATTATTGATAGGCTTACAAAATCTGCTCATTTCCTGCCAGTCAGGACGATATATTCAGTCGAGGTTATGCCAAACTTTACATTCGAGAGATTGTTCGCCATCACGGAGTACCATTACCTATTATCTCTAATCGAGGGGCTCAATTTACATCACTTTTTTGGAAATCTTTTCAGAAGTGTCTAGGCACGCAAGTAAATCTTAGCACCGCTTTTCATCCGCAAACTGATGGACAGGCAGAGCGTACTATTCAAACAGTTGAGGATATGTTACGTGCCTGCGTGCTAGATTTTAAAGGAAGTTGGGATGATCATCTACCTCTTATTGAGTTCGCTTATAATAACATCTTCCAAGCTAGTATTCAGATGGCCCCTTATGAAGCACTATACGGGCGGAAGTGTAGGTCGCCGATCGGTTGGTTCGAGGTCAGGGAAGCAGGGTTGCTAGGTCCTAATTTAGTCCAGAAAGCAATGGAAAAGGTAAAACTTATTAGAGACCAGTTGCGTATAGCACAAAGTCGGCAGAAGTCTTATGCAGATGTTCGATGACGAGACTTAGAGTTTGATGTAGAAGATTGGGTTTTCCTGAAAGTATCGCCTATGAAGGGCGTCATGCGATTTGAAAAGAAGGGGAAGCTTAGATGAAGGTATGTTGGACCGTATAAGATTATTCGGAGGATTGGTAGGGTGGCGTACGAGCTTGATTTGCCTTCAGAATTGGAAGCAGTCCATCCTGTGTTTCATGTATCTATGTTGCGGAAGTGCATTGGAGATCCTTCACGTATTACGCCCATGGAAGATATTCACATTGCAGAAGACTTATCTTATGCAGAGGTACAAGTAGCTATTTTAGATCGGCAAGTAAGAAAGCTTCGAACTAAAGAAGTGGCTTCCGTGAAAGTGTTATGGCAAAATAACAATATCGAGGAAATGACCTGGGAAGCTGAGGAGGAATTGAGGAAGAAGTACCCCGCCTATTTACGACTTAGGGTGAGTTGCATTTAAATAATTGGCAATTATTCCTTTACAACAACTTAATTGGATTTTAAATGACTTGAAAGTGAAATTTAATTTCTCGTTGCAAGATAACTATACGAAGCCTAGTAGTTGGAATCTTCAGAATTTGATTTATGCTTTGCAATGTAACAAATATAGCCTTGCAAATAATGTATTAGCGGAAAAGAAATGCAACCAAGGAATTGACTTGACCCATTCGTGGACGAATGTTCTTAAGGGGAGAAGACTGTGAGACCCCATGTTTTTTTTTTCTTTTTCTCTTACGTAATATATGTAACATGGCGTGGTTATATTAGGTATATATGATTGGGTGTAGCACATTGGGATAATAAGAATAAAATGATGTGGCAATATCAAGTAACTAAACTAAAGTTGTAGGTTTAAGGAATCCCTTAAACAAAGGTTCGTGGTTAAAGAAATGGCTCGGGTGGCACCCCGCGCGTTCGGAAGGTTTAAGTTAATTTATACATCTGAGATGAGATCAAGAGTGTCTAATATACTAAGAATAATGTATTATGAGGCATTATAATATCACACTGGTCACATGTTAAGTTTTGGAATCAAGCAAGTTGAGAAATAAAGGTCGGCAAAAGTTATCATAAATTTCTTTAATAAATTTTCTAAACTTTGTGTCAAATGTATCAGATTATTTCTCCCAATATATAAAGAGATATGGGACTTATAACCTATCAAATCCAAGGTTTACGACTATAGTTTGCAACCAAAAAAATCTCACATCAATCCGACATCGGAATAAACCGTTATCACTGTTTTACCGCGGACTATCCAGGCTGAAACCGGGTCGCGAACGGGTCGGGTCAAACAAGTAGTATAAGTCGGCAAATTCGCATTTTCAGACCTAAAAACATTTCATTTTCGTCCTAAAATAGTAAGAAAGCTGAAGATAAGGTTCCATGGTGTTCTTGAGTGATTAAGGTGCGTTTTTAACGATTTCTACCGTTAAAGTTTGCCCTCGTACCTAGAAACGCGATCTCTACGCTTTGCAATCATTTCCCCCTTCTATTAGCTGTGTTTGGAGCTATTCTTGGAAGATAGAAATTTGTTGTTCTTGATGGTTCTTCAGGATTTACGCTTGGTTTTCCAAGCTAATCATCTTGGGACTCTTTTATGATCGTTTTTACAAAGTTCTATGGACATTTCGCCAAGTTAGGGTCATATTGAAAATATGCCAATTTAAACTCAATTATGAACTGTTTATAGGTGCGTATAAGTTGCATATATATAGTATTTGCGAATCTTAGGACGTAAGAAAAAACTTTTGTGAAGGAACTACAGGCATTCGGACGTTCGTTGGAGAGGTATGTCAAGGCTAAACTCTATCCTTCCATTTAGCACGAATTCTAGGAAATTTCTAAGACGTCAAATGTGATATTTTACTATTCTATTGCTAGAAAGACCTTCTGTGAAAGGAATTGGGATCATAGCTAAAGTATTTTCATGATGCTATTAGGTTGATATTCCACTCGTTCGGTTAAATAGTGTATTCGACATCTATATATGTCATTTGTTCGGCTTTCTTAACTATATGTCTATATATATGAATTCTTATTCGTCTTTGGGTTGTGTTACTAGAAAATAAAGACATTTAGTATTTGTGATCAGTCCTTCTTCCTTGTTAAAGAGTATTTTAAAATCTCTAAAGTGATACGTCGATTTTCAAAAATCTCAAATATAAATTTTTATGTTTAAACTACTAAAACACTTGATTTTTGAAATACTTTCTTTTACTAAATATCAAAAAATCAGGTATAAGGACTAAGTGAAGCACCTTAATCTTTTTATGAACATCTTCAGAGTTAAGTTATCTTTCTGAAAGTCGAGTTAAGTTTTCAAGCTTATTCAAAAGAAAAAGAAAACATATGAGGTTCCATGAGACAATTGTATGCGATAGGAAGGTGATTATGAGATTATGAGAATAAGAGTACCTATGAGCCAAGATTGGCTAAGTTCTTGTTATGGCCTATTACGTGCATTCAAATTTCATATCATACATGGCATATTATGCATGGACTTCGAGCTATAATCAGAGGTAAGGGGCCTATTTGCCCGAAAAACTATATATAATGTACAGATGGCCATAGGTTGGCAATATGATACCGGTTAGCTACCCGAAGAGACCGTCATTGCTAGCATTTGGTTGGGTATGTCATGCATTTGCATCAATATATATGTATTAACGACATACGATTACACGAGCATACTATGCATATTTGATTACTATGAGGTCGGATGTCGTCCATGGAGGCTATCAGAGTTTCAGTGTCAGGTGGTATCTCTATTACTTTTTTTTTACATCAGCTATGTATGATTCTACTTTCTGCCTTACATACCAGTACATTTTTATTCGTACTGATGTCCTTTTGCCTGGGGACACTACATTTTTGTTTCGTGCGTGCAGGTCCAGGTAGGGACTATGATCGACCCCTGCGCTAGGATTTCGAGGTTCAGTTGTGAGTTGGTAAGCTCCACATCTTCCTGGAGCTTTCATAGGATGATTACTTTTGTTGTACAGTTTGGGTATAGTCGGGGCCTTGTCTCGACAGTACTTATAACACTCTTAGAGGCTATTGTGGACATAGTATTCTGGGTTTCTTTTTGCACCTTTCAATCTCCAGCCCATAGGCTTGGCATATATATAGTGTGTGTGTGTGTGTGTGTGTGTGTGTGTGTTGTGTGTAGGCATGTATGTCTCCAATCGCGACCTCGTCGGCCAGCTAGTACTTTATTATTTTGGCTCGTCTACTTTTATTTATATGACTTATTGTTATTCAGGTCATGACCTTAATGGTCCAGGCTTAGTATTTCAGATGTTGTGTTGTCCGATGTGTTGGGCCCCCAGTTTAGTTAGCTAGTATGTTTAGTGGCTAACTCGATCGAATACACTATCGAGTGCCAGTCGTGCCTCCCCTAGTTTGGGGCGTGACATATGTGAACCTAGTTCTCTGATACCATGTTGTCACGACCCATTTTTTCTTGTAGGTCATGATGGCGCCCGACACCATTGTCAGGCCAGCCAACGCGGAAATATGATTAAGTTCTCATTTTACTTTTACCAAAAATAAGTATAATAAATTTTCAAATTATAATTAAGGCCATTAGGGATCAATAATGTATCAAAATGATTATACAACCCAAAAATAAATATCTACTAATGTGTGTGCCATATCCTGGTATCACGAGCTACGAGTGACTAGTAGAATATACACAAAAGAATAATACACTATCCTACTGTCTGAATCAGGATAGACAGAAACAAAAATACAAAGAAAGACTTCTTTGGCTGCGGATCGGTATGAAAGGGAAACAGCTCACCGTAGAAGTCTCATGTATGCTTACTGACGTGCACCAGAATGATGTACAGATCCACCTACCTCAAATCTTGTACATTTAAGTATAGAAGCGTAGCATGAGTACATAAACAACATGTACCCTGTAAGTATCCCGCCTAATCTCGAAGAAGTAGAGACGAGAGGTCCACTTGATACTTACTAAGGTCAAGATAATATAATAATAATATGAGATATACTGCATGAAGGATTTCCATTAACAACAAATTAAATAAAAAGTCATATTCATGTTCTTGACCATAATTCAATTACCATTTTCCTTTTTACATACTTAACAAGTAATCATGTCATGTCTAAACTTAAGCATATATATCATGCGCAATCATGCCGAGGTCGACGGCTCGCTCCAACAGAAAATAAATTGTGCACTGCCGAGGGTCGAACGGCCCGAACCATAGATGCATCTATTCTCACCGAGGCAATCGGCTCGATCCATAATTATCAAGAAAAACATCAAGAATGCACACAAAGGCTCATTTATATACAAGGAAACTTCTACATAGGTTCAACAAGTTCATATGTTCACTTTTCGTTTTCTCAACTCTCTACCAAATCACAATTTATCATATTGATAATTTAAATAAAAGATATCTCCAAATTAGGCATGATGTGGGTCCTAAACTACCCAAGCAATTAGCCTTATAGTAGCTACGCACGGACTCTCATCACCTAGTACGTACGTAGCCCCCGCATTTAGCAGAAATTTGTCATTTATAAATCCTACGGGGACAATTCCCTCTCACAAGATTAGAAAGGAGACTCACCTCGCTCCGAAGTGCACTTTTAATATCAAGAACAAGCCCAAACCCTCAATTCATAGCCGAACGAATACCAACTAATTAAATAAATTAAAAACTAGTCAATAAAGGCTTACAAGGTTGATTTCTAACTATTTAAGTGATTTCCTAAACTTTCCCACAAGGTTTCTAAATTTCGACCCCGGGCCTACTTGCCCGAATTTTGAGATTAGAAGTTGTTCTCTACAACCTAAGGATCACTAATATCTGAACCTTTTCTCTTCCGCGATCAATTGACCGCATCTGCGGTCCAAGAGCCGCAAATGCGGTTATGACAGAAGCAGCAACTTTCAGCCCTTTTCTTCAACTTTACTCAACTCGAGCCTCGCTCGTTTGATGCTCGGGGCTCCCGTGCCCCGCCCGAACATACCGAGAAGTCTGAAATCACGAGGCGGACCTACTCGAACACTCGGATCACTCAAAACAACGTTGAATCTAGGAATCACCTCATAAAACCAAATGAATCAATCTATTGAACTTCAAGTTCTTAATTTTCTTCTAACGGGTCAAAACGCCCTTAAACTACTCGGATTGACGCCAAATTTTACGGGTAAGTCTTAACTGACATTTCGGACCTGTATCAAGTTTTGGAACAAAAATCCGAGCCTGATACCTAGAAAATCAATGAATACTAAGTTTATTTAATTTTTAAAACTTCAATTTAACTATTTCACATAAAAATTCATTACTCGGTCTAGGGACCTCGGAATTTGATTTTGGGTATACGCCCAGGTCCCATATTTTCTCACGGGCCCTCCGGAACCGTCAAATCACGAATCTGGGTCCATTTTTTAAGAAAGTTGACCGAAGTCAAACTTGGCATTTTAAGGAATTCTTAAAGAAGCAAATGGACATATTCTTACTCAAAACTCTTCCAACTTCCGAATCAACCGCCCCCGCAAGTCATAAATTAGCTAAAGCAAGTGTGAAAAATTTTATTTAAGGGAATGGAGTTCTAAACAGTAAAACGACCAGTCAGATCCTTACAGCTCGAATCTGTAACCTCCTGGTCAAATGGCAGCAACTTTACTTTCTTGAGCATAGTTTTCTTAATCAATGAAATGTACCACTTGTCCAACTCAAATTTACTTTCCTCGGCTTTTAGAACCATATAACACATCTCTAGTAGACGTGGCAAAATCAAATCACTTTTTTGTAACCTCTCGAGTGTAAACAGGGTTAGATGATGACACTGTCATTAATTTGGTCTTTTAGGAAGTGTTATTGATGATCATATACTCATTGTGGGAGCCATTAAAACAGTAAAAGGAGAAAAATGCTCATTTTTCTCCTTTTCAAGGGAATTGCGCAAAAACTCTTGGGACAAAAGTGTTAGCTTCAAAGCACAGTGAAAATTGTGAGTAAAGTTTATTTAAAAAATTATTTTCACTTATTGCAAATCAACTGGTTTAAAGTATTCTCCTGTAGACATAGATGATATTTTTGGGATCTCTACTTTACTGGAACATTATTGAAATAGTTTGTCTTAGGGTGAGAATTCCAATTGTTACCTCATGAACTAGTTTGGCAGAAGCTGTGATTGTTTTAAAATTTATTTACTACGGCATCTAAGGGTGTGGTCTATAAAAATTATGGAAGATAAATGTTCAAAAATCCCAACAAATGCGAAAATAGTTAGGTGATGTTTTTTCATTTGCCTAATTAAGTCTTGATAGCTAAGTTTATTCTGCACCTATTTTTGACGTAGAAGATAGCAGTGTTAGATCTAATTTCAATGATGCAAATAATATATTTGTTTGACTCAAAAGATATTAAAACCCTTTTGAGCAAATTAATCAATGAAGAAGGGGTAAATCTTAGCTGACTATAATAAACTCTAGAAGAAATAGAAAATAAAGAGATGTTCATCAACAAGTTTCTTTTCGTCCTCAAAATAGTGATTTTGCCAGCATCTCCTCCTTTTATTACAAGGTTTTTGTCCCCCTTATATACTAGAGAGAAACTCTTCTAAAATGTAAGAAATGAAAATACAAGGAATATTTGACGGAATATTCTTAATGTGTCCTAATGGGCTTACACTACTACAAGGATCGTACAATCTCTTCTTTTGTCATAGGGTCGTCTCCCTCGGGACATCGACTCGAAGATACCCGATCGTTTGTCGTATTCATCGTAGGTCATGGTTGGTCAAATTTGGACACATACAGTTAGTCCCTCCGCTTGTCGGGGTTGCGATCGGATGCGTCCTCGATGAGCGGACTTCATGCATTCTTTCGGAGAAATTTGACATGTTGAAATGTTACAACGCAGCCAACAGGAGACGGTCATCATGTTCAGCAAAACACCGAGTGGTACACTTTACCGGGAAATGATGTCAGTTTCACGTGCGTAATCATTATGCAGGTTTTTGAGGCAAGGATTGACGGCTTGATGCTTCAATTTTGGCGCAGCTTAGAGACCTGCCGCCTCGATTCTGGTGCCACCCAACCCTATAAATAGGTGAAAGATTTGTTCTTCTGAAAAACTTTAGCCATTTCACTCTTGATAACCTCTTTCACTCTTCCTCATTTGCTCTCATATCCTTTTGTTTCTCACTTAAAGCTTCTTCTTCCTTCTTCCTTGTGGATATTCCATTGAACGATATCATGCCGAGGTCTCGTCGTTCTTGTGAAGAGGTTCCTGAAACCAGCCCGTCGTCCACGGTGCCTCCTTTTGACGGCGGATATATGGTGGTAGAAGAGTGTGACAGCCCTCCTACGATGGAGGAGTGCTACCGAGACATCCCTTATCCCGGAGTGACTTCCTTAAAGATCCCCTTCCTACCCCAAACTCCAGGTTTTCTGAGACGGAGCAGGTCCATATCGATGCACTTCGTGTAAAGTATGGCATTCCTGCTCATATAGAAATGGTTCCTACGGGGAGAGATTACGTGGACGTCCACAGACCTGGTACTGCACTTTCTATGATTACCCTTTTATGATCGGCTATACTCTTCCTCTCTTCCTCTTAGCGGAAGAATTTTGCAGATTCTACCAAGTTTGCCCGATACAACTCTCGCCTTATACGCTCAAGATGCTTCTGCTATTGACCAAGTATGCAGAGTTGGCGGAGTGTAGTGTTTCTGTACACCACCTTTTGCACCCGTTAATGCCTGGCTTCCTCAGGGGTACCATGGTACATTTGAGGCTTCATGGCACAAAAGGGCTGGTGGTCGGGACGGATGACTAGTCAAGACGCAAGTTTTGGCACAAGTACTTCTTCGTCAAGATCGAGCACGTCATTTTTGACTCCACCAGATTCCCGGAGCGGTGGAAAAAGGCTCGTAACTGTCGTCACTCATTCTGTTCCCCTTTCTTCTGTATTTACCGTAAAGTTTATTAGCTTACCGTTTTACAGCTATGGGTCATCCGCCTCACCCTATTACGGATATCAGGGGTTAGGTAGCCCGTCTATTGCCTCATGCAGCAGAAACTCAAACTTGGCCCGCCTTCGTGAAGCGCTACGGCCCTAAAGTTTCCTCGGGTAAATGTCTTACTTCCTACTTCATTGGCTGCGCGACCTTATTTAATGGTACGACCCTTTGTGATGACACGTCGAAGAGTTTCTGGGCGAAGGGTGCCAGTCCCCGCCTTTCGACAAGCCGTATCTACTGCAGACACGCAATTTGTTTTGAGTGAGTCTGTTCAAGAGGGTCTTTCTCAACCTATTCAATTGGGAGACCCATCTTGAGTCGTGGTCGCAAGGGAGGAGGATTCTTTGGTGCCGACCTCACATCCTTTGGATGAATCCTCTAACGGGGATGAGCCATTATCGAGAAAAAGAAGAAGGCTGGAGCTAGGGAAGGGCGTGGCTACGGATGCTGATAGAAGCAGGGCGCCCCGGACAGCCCCTGTGCCCGTATTCATGGCAGATGCCATTTTTTGGGGAAATCTCCTCAAGTGGAAGGATTTCGTCCGGGAGCTGGATTAGTGCGCTCTATTAAGGGTGGTGCGTCGTCCAATGTTGGAGGACATCATGTTGAGGGTGACAGCTCAGGTTCAGACGTTGACCCGAATGATGTTAATGAGTTCGTGGGTCGCCATACCCACGTAGATGTAAGGATGGACGGATATGACCGTCATGTAGTCGTCCCGAGAGACTACAACTTGCTGCTGAACAACGAGCAAGTGGCATCTGCCCTAGCTCCCCTATGTGCCGTTCCTGAAAGCAAGATGCTTAGGACGATGAGCGACGTGGAGTTGTCTCAAAAGGTCACCGGTATGGCCCTGCATATAGATGTTTTTTCTTCCCTTTTTGTCGTTGGGTTTGTGTGATGATCGTCATTCTATATTTTGTTTGACTTCTTACCTTCTCTTTTTTGTCAGACCTTCATCATGGAGGTTGAAAGAGAGTGTCGGGAGAGGAGAAGGATGGGCCTTTATGAGAAGTTGTCGTCGAAATATCATCAGTATCAGGCTAAGCACCAGGCGATGGCCAACATTTATCATCAGGACCTTGAGTTTCAGGTATTTCGTTATGGGCTCAAGCAGTGGGAGAACCAGTTGGAGCGCAAGGTTGAGGATTTGAAGGAGAGAAATGAGGAGCTCGTGAAGGTTATCGCCCGCAATAACGAGCTTGAGGCTTCCCTTAAGGCGGTGGAGGATGAGCTCGAGTTGAACAAAGGGGTGATGGCTGAGAATGTTGAGTTACTAGCGAAGGTGGGCGACATGACTGCTAAGTTGAGTACTAAGGCAGCGGAGATTGAGGGGCTTAAAAGCGAGCTGTACGTTAGTGCCGACAAGTTGGCAGTGGCTATTTCTGAATCGGTATCTTTGGAAGATGCCCTCCGTATTTCTAGATCGGACCTGACTGAAGATAAAGAATCCTTTGGTCATCAGGTTGCAGGGCTCGAAGGGCATGTCAAAGAGCTGGAGGCGGAGCTGGCTGCACTAAATGGAAAAATAGCTTCGCTGAGGACGAAGGAGGCGAGTCGACGTTCTCAACATTCTACGTCTCGTTCCTCAGCCGATCCGGTTGTGCCCTGTCGTTTATATGAGTTGTGGGTCCATGGAGAGGCTTGGCTTGATGTGTATAAGTCTTTTCACCCCGAGGGAAGGGCTACTGAGGCGGAGGTTCGGGTTGCGCACACCGAAGCTCATGCAGCTCTTGAGGGTATGTGGGTAAGACCCTCTCACACCTGATGGGGATGATATCAACTCCGATGATGTGAACTACCTTGCTTCAGATTCGTTGTACAAAGATGCTTACCCCACTGGGGACGATGTGTAGTCTCTTATTTTTGTACTTGCTTTTGTTTAGGGTTTTTTGCACGGGGTCGTACCTAAGCTCGTTTATAGGGGAAAGTGTAAATAATATTTTGCCATAATGTAAAATTTACTTTGTCGATTTGTTCTTTCTTGCATTTATCGAACCCATGATATCGTTGATGCCCTTGGCTATTGGGTTGTTGCTTCGAACTATTGTCGAAGTGGGATCCCGCTGTAGTTCAAACGAGGTCGATCCTATATTTTCATCGATGGCCTTGGCCAATGGGATGTTACTTAGAACTGTTGTCAAAGTAGAATCCCGTCGTGGTTCGAACGAGGTCGAACTTATATTTTCGTCGATGGCCTTGGCCATTGGGATATTTCTTCGAACTATCGTCAAAGTAGAATCCTATCGTGGTTCGAAGGAGGTCGAACTTATATTTTCGTCGATGGGCTTGGCCATTGGGATGTTGCTTCGAGCTGTTGTCGAAGTAGAACAAGAACCAGCATAGGAGAAACGCTATATTCACTGTTCTACGGGACCGACGTAGTTATACCCGTCGAGGTCGGGGAACCTAGCTTGAGATACTCCAACAAGAGCGGACCAGGAAACGACAAAAGTAGGCTACAAGATCTGGATGAAGTCGAAGAACGAAGAGACATGGCCCACATAAGAAGGGTATCCCAGAAGCAGCAAGTAGAAAGATACTACAACAAGAGAGCTAAGGTGCGACCACTCAAAGTCGGGGACTACGTCCTCAAGGCCAAAACACAAGCATCAAAAGACCCTAATGAGGGAAAATTGGGAATGAACTGGGACGGACCATACAAAATCTTAGCTGCAGCAAACAAAGGAGCATTCCAGGTAGAAACAATGGAGGGAAAACTACTCCAAAACAACTAGAACGTCCCATCTTAAGTACTTCCACTTCTAAAACAAAAAGGTATCACCTAAGTCATAGTCTTTTTCCCTCACCCGGGTTTTGTCCCAATCGGGTTTTCTCGTACCTTTAGCTTTCTCAAGCTTCTTTTTCAATATGTTCAGTATTACTTTATTGGAGGATTTGGCTTGACCATTGGTGGCAGGGTGATATGGTGTGGAGAGTATTCGTTTGATGCACCATTTTTCGAAAAACTCAGTCGTTCTTTTTCCGCCAAACTGAGGTCCGTTATCGCAGCTGATTTCTTTGGGGATACCAAAACGACATATAATGTTTTTCCATATAAAGGTGATGACCTCCTGATCACGTATCTGAGTGTATGCACCTGCTTCCACCCATTTAGAGAAGTAGTCCGTTAAAACCAAAAGGAAGCGTACCTTACCTCGTCCTGCTGGGAGGGCGCCGACTATGTCCATTCCCCACTTTATGAATGGCCATGGCGAAGTGATGGAATGAAGAATTTCCCCTGCTTGATGTATCATAGGGGCGTACTTTTGTCATTGTTCATATCTTCAGACATAATCCGCGCTTCTTTTTTCATGGTGGGCCAGTAGTACCAGGCGCGGATGAGGTATCAGACAGGGTGCTGTTTCCTGTGTGGGCACCGCAGTTCCCTTCGTGTACTTCTTCCAGCACTCGTCTTATTTGATGTGGCCCAAGGCATTTGACTAGGGGGCCTCCAAATGTTCTTTTATAGAGATCACCGTTTACTAGGTTGTATCGAGCTGCTTGTATCCAGAGTTTTTTGGCTTCTTTTTTATCCTGCGGGAGTGTACCATCCTGCAAATAGGTTGTGAAGCGGTTACGCCAGTCCCAAGTTAAGTTTATGGAATGTACCTTGACATGATCTATTGCGGAATGAAGTAGATTGACCACGTTTTCCTTGTTGATATTCTTGGTGGTCGCAGCTAGTTTAGTGAGGCCATCTACTTCAGTATTTTGTGCCCTGGGTATTTGGTCGAGGCGACACTCGTCGAATTCTGGCAGTAGTTTGTGGATTTTCTAATGATATCTTTGTAGTCTCTGATCTTTGATTTGGAAAGTCCCGGTGACTTGATTCAACACGAGTTGAGAGTCACAATAGAAGGCGAGTCGTCGAGCGCCATATTTGAGGGCTAACTTTAAACCTGCAATCACAGCTTCATACTCGGCCTGTTGTTAGTCATTTCAGGGCATCGTATAGACTGGAAAATTACTTCGCCTGTAGGGACCTTGAGGACGATTCCCAGTCCCAATACTGAGGCATTAGAGGCACCGTCGGTCTGGAGGACCTAGAGGTCGGTATGCGTAGAAGTGCGGAGTGCTTCCTGTTCTACCTCGGGGTATATTTCCGTGCTGAAATTAGCGACGAAGTTGGCGAGCACCTGCGACTTAATGGAAGTTCGTGGTTGGTATGTTATGTCATGCTCACTTAGTTCTATGGCCCATTTGGAAAGTCTACCCGAGAGTTTGGGTTTGTGTAGGATACCCCTTAGGGGGAAGGTTGTCACCACTTTTATGGGGTGACATTAAAAGTATGGTCTAAGCTTCCGTGAAGCTATGACCAATGCCAGGGCTAGTTTTTCAAGGTGAGGGTACCTCGTCTCGGCATCGATTAAAGTTTTGCTGATATAGTAAATTGGAGATTGCGTACCTTTATTTTCCCGGACCAAGATTGCATTTACCGCAACTTCGGAAACTGCTAGATACATAAGTAAGCATTCACCTAGATCTGTTTTGACGAGTCGTGGTGCCGAGGATAGATATGTTTTCAGCTTTCTCAAGGCGTCGACGCATTCATCGTTCCATTTCAACCCATGGTCTTTCCTTAGTACATTTAAGAATTTATAGCATCTATTTGAGGATCATGAAATGAACCTTGATAGGGCGGCTATTCGTCCTGTTAATTTCTGCACCTGCCTTTTGCTAGTCAGTATCTCCAGTATTGCTTCGATGGCCCTGATTTGATCTGGGTTGACCTTGATTCCCCTTTGTGACACTAAGAAACCAAGTAACTTTCCAGAAGTTACACTGAAGGCGCACTTTTCAGGATTCAATTTCATCCCGCACTACTTAGTCTTTTGAAGGCTTCCTTTTGATGACCAATGTGATTTTCTTTCTTTGCTGACTTCACTAGCATGTCGTCGATGTAAACCTCCATTGTCTTACCGAGTTGTTCTTTGAACATTTTGGTGACTAACCTTCGATACGTGGCCCCTGCATTTTTAAGCCCGAACGACATCACCTTATAGTAGTACATACCTTGGTGAGTGATAAAAGTGGTCTTTTCTTGATCTTCTTCAGCCATTAGAATTTTGTTATAACCGGAGTACGCGTCCAAGAAGCTCAGTAGCTCGTGCCCCACTGTTGAATCGATAAGTTGGTCGATGTTGGGTAACGGGAAAGAGTCCTTCGGGCATTCTTTGTTTAAATTAGTGAAGTCAACACGCATTCATCATTTCCCGTTCTTCTTTTTTACCATGATCACATTGACAACCCATTGGGGGTATTTCGATTCTCTGATGGAACTGTTGGCAAGTAATTTATCAACTTCCTCGCTAACCACCTCATTGATTGCGGCATTGAATTTTCTCTTCGTTTGTCGTACCGGCGAATAAAGTGGATCGAGATTCAGCTTTTGTGTGGCAATCTCCCTTGGGATTCCTGGCATATCTAAGTGGGAAAAAGCAAACAAATTAGCGTTGTTAGTTAAAAACTGATGATACTCACCTGGATCCGAGAGGTAGTGTCCAACATAAGCCTTTTTGGTGCAGTCAGTGTTATCTAACTGGACGGGGTCAAGATCTTCTGTGGTTTCCTTGCAAGCTTCTACAATGTTTGGGTCTTTGATGGCCTCTACTTGTATGTCGGTTTTGGTGCCCGACATGGCTGACTGTTATGCTTCCGCACTTGCCCCTTTTAGCTATTTGGTGTGTGTGCAATCTTGGGCGATCCGGTAGCATTCTTGGGCGGTACATGGCTCGCCTTGAATGCTGAATATCTCCTATGGGGTGGGAAATTTGATCACTTTGTAGAAGCTTGAGGGGACAGCTCGTATGGCGTGTATCCATGGTCGTCCTATGATAGCGTTGTAGGTCGTTTCCTGGTTCATGACGTGGAATGTCATTTCCAGGGTAACCCCTCCTGCCAGTACAGGTAGCACTATTTCTCTAGATGTTCACTCTACTGCATTATTAAAACCCGTTAGCGTTATACAACGCGATATTATTTTATCCTTGAACCTTATTTTTACGAGAACTCACGGGTGAACAATACACGTGCCGCTTCCGTCATCCACCATGATTCTTTTCACATCATTATCAGTGATGCAAAGTTATAACCAAGCATCATAGTAAAGGAAAGACAAACCGTCGATATCTGACTTATCGAAGATGATACTATCTTTGAGGTCGTCGTACCATTCGTGGGCGACTGTCCGTTTGAGTTTGTTCGTGGTGGTGAACTTCACATGGTTGATTACCGTGTTTTCACCACCGCCAATGATCATTTGAATGGTATGAGCTGGTGATGGTGGCTTTGGAGGTCCTTGAGGTGGGTCGCGCCCTCGAGCGAAGTTGGCCCTTCCTTTATCGCTTTGTAGTTCTTTCAGGTACCCCTAGTTTAATATCCTAACTACTTCTTGCCGCTGACCTATGCAATATTCGGTCTTGTGTCCTTTTTCTTGGTGGAATTCACATAGGACATTCAACCTCCTGGTGCTTGGATCTGATTTCATATTTTGCGGCCACTACACCTTCGTGCCTAGTTTCTCCAGTGCATACACTATCTCTGAAGGGGAAACACAAAAATTATGAGTAGATAGTAGTGGAGGCATGCCTCTTTCATTTCGGAGGGGTGCAGTATGTTGTGGCATGACATCCGCATGTCACGAGGGGAGGGTTGGATGTTCGAATATAGTGTTGATGCCTTTCTCAATTGAAATGTTGTGGTTGATCCCTTCGCCCGTCGTTACGTCGATCTCCTTGTCTCGGTCTGGACTGATGTTAATCGCTGAAGCGGGCCATTCAGGTCATCCCCGTCTGCCCTTATCTCGGCGCAATAGGCGTTGTGGATCTCTTCCCACGTAGTAGGGGGTACTTCATGAGTCTACTGAGCAGTCTTTTGGTTGCCTTTGATCCTTTCCTATTTAACCCATTTTGAAAGGCTGCTACTACCATCCCTTCTGACACGTTCAATAGACTCATCCTTACTCTGTTGAATCGGTCCAGGAAATCTCGAAAAGATATCATTGACCCTAGCATCGGCCTTCTTTGCTCCTACGTGAGCGATGGCGAATTTATCCGCTATCTCTTCGAATGTCGATATCGATCATGTTGGTAATTGGGAGTACCATGTCAATACTCCCCCTATCATAGTCTCATCGAATTTTTTTCAGCAGCACAAACGGTACCTGTTCTTTTGATAGATCATTGCCCTTTAATGCAGTAACATGATGGATTAAGTGATCTTCTGGGTCGGTGGTCCCATCATACATTTTCAAGTATGGCGGCATTTGGAAGGTCTATGGAATAGGATGGGGAGCAACCCCTTTGCTTTATCGCTTTTCGACGAATCGGCCCACATCGCATTTTGGTAATAGCTTCGGAGCGCCTAGTATTTTGTCAACCCTCTCCTGATGTTCCTTCATCTGGTTTCGGAGTGTTTTTTTCTCATTTTCCATCTCTTCCATTTTCTTTAAGGTGGCCATAAGTGCATCGTCGCATGCATTAGTAACAGTGCGGGTGTTACCTATTCGTGTAGTGCTTGGCTCATCGGCGGCAGCTGCGATTTCTGTAGGTGGCACGTATTCGACATCTCCTTGAGTGGGTTTCTCGAGCATGTTGCTCAAAGTACTCGTTAACCATTCTTCTAGTAGCCTTTTGATTGCCGGTGGTGCTCCCCCCGCCGCAAATATCGAGGCTCCCCTTTCGCGCAAGATCGTTAGATCGCCGTGTGGAAGAGGTGAGATGTCCCCCTTCGGCGTAGAACTTGGTATTGTATTCTCATTGTCTTCTCTACCGGCTTCGTTGAGGGAGTTCAAGAGATTATTCGAGACATCTGATACCGCCTTTAGCCTTGCTTCTTTTCCCGCCATTGTTAGTTTTTATGATGTTTGAAGAAAAGTAATTATCACTTTCAGGAATCTAGATGAGAACTATGATTTCAACTATAGAAATCCCCACAGACGGCGCCAAATTGTTTGAATCAAAAGATATTAAAACCTTTTTGAGCAAATCAATCAATAATAAAGGGGTAAATCTTAGCTGACTATAATAAACTCTAGAAGATATAGGAAATAAAGAGATGATCATAAACAAGTTTCTTTTCGTTCTCAATATAGTGATTTTGCCAAAGTCTTGTCCTTTTATTAGAGGTTTTTTGTCCCCCTTATATACTAGAGAGAAACGCTTCTAAAATGTAAGAAATGAAAATACAAGGAATATTCGACGAAATATTCTTAATGTCCCCTAATGGGCTTACACTACTACAAGGGTCGTACAGTCTCTTCTTTTGCCCTAGGGTCATCTCGCTTGGGACATTGACGCGAAGATACCCGATCGTTTGTCATACTCGTCATAGGTCGTGGTTGGTGAAATTTGGACCTATGCAATATCTGTGCAGGAAATCAATTACAAACGAACAAGGAATCAAGGAGCTACTACATGATTGCTGAAGTTAATCTGGATGCTTAAGGAAAGAAATCAATCAACAAGGATTATGAATCAGTCAGCAAATCTAGATGTTTAAGGAAATAAATCAATTAGCAAAGATTACTAATCTGTCAAGCAAAGATTACGGGAAGCTGCAATGGAAAGAATCAAGCAAGCCTAAACTTAAGGCATTAATCAAGGCCACCAGGAAGATTGAAGATTCCTTAAGAAGAGTAGTTGAGCGGCTAATTTCGGAAGGACCAACAATCAAGGAGTAAACCCTCATCATTAACAACTATATGAGGAAAGCTGTCAATTTCCTATCATCAAGGAAGAGCAACGCCAAGCAATCTTATTTTTGAAGGAATCAATCTCTTTCCGAGGATCAAATCTCTTGGGTTGTCAAGTCTCATCAACAAACAAACTGCACCAAAGTATTTATACTCAACATCTGACCTTAGAAAATATTTGATCGAACCAAAAATTCTCTCTCTTCTACTGCAAACAAATATTGTAGTTCTCTAAGATCTGATGTGTAACGAGTCAGAGAAAAAAGGAGAGTACAACACTGGTGAGGCATTGTATCAAAAGAGACGAGTGTTATAGCAACTGAGCTATCACGTCATTTCCATAGTACTCAGAGAAATGCATTTACTAAAGAGAACTCCCTTGCAACCCAAGGGCACTGGACTAGGATTCACATTGAATCTGAACTAGTATAAAATTCCAGTGTCTTTAATTCCTGCACTTACTTTCTGTGTTTTGCATTCTGCTATTATAACTGTTAGGTTGTTGCATCTAGTCGACTAATTGACAAATCAGTCAACTAATATAGATAAAGTTTAAAAACATACAGTTCACCTCCCCCCTCCCCCTCCCCCCT